>WYDI02031762.1:0-36795 GCA_009867235.2 Psittacus erithacus | reverse complement strand
AATGGGCAGCTGTATTCTGTCACTTATATCCTCAGCAACCATTCAAGGTGTCTTATTTTTTGTTCAGCTCCACTCATACTGGATGTTCACTTTGTGAAATCTTTCCTTGCTTCATCCTCTGCGAAGCTTTGTAACCACACAGAAGCAGCTTTTCCCTATGGAAATGGATTTTGGGGCTCTCACTGGTTTTAGAAGCAGTTTGATTTAGAAATGTAATTGCTAAGCATTTCCAGTTCACATCACTCCCTACTTGTTTTCAGCCCCACACGTGCTTTGGGTTAAAGTATACCCACTCCTTGCCCGTCTTCCCCTGCCCTTTCCTGTAAAATAGAGGGCTGGCGTGTTGGTTTGAGTTCTTGCATAAGAAAAGAGGTTCATTTGTGCCTATGGATTTGAAATCAGAGCTGGACTTGATCATCTTAAAGGTCTTTTCCAACCTAGTTGCTTCTATGATTCTATTCTGTAAAATGAGAGGCAAAAACAACCTTTGACTTAAAATTCTGTTTCTCTGAAGGCGTAAGATCCACTGAGGTCACTGGAAGATTTGCATGACCCTGGAAAGAATAGACTCCTAAATTAAACAGCTTACATGTGTAGACCTGTAGGTGTCTGAACGAGCTGTACCTTTTTTGCTTTCTTTTCAGATTTAGATTTAGACTGTAGTTTCTGCTTACACAAATACTTTGATGGAAAGAAATGCTCGCTGGAAACACAATGTGTGTTGAAATGCCTGTGTTTGCCTACTTTATTAGGTACAATTATAGTGTGCTGCTGCATTTCCGTTTCTCTCCTGATCAAATAAAGTAAATATAGTGCATCAAATGAAATTAGCTTCATTTCACACTTACTCAGTAGTGGATCCAGTGCCCTGAAGGATCTGCTTTTTATTTTTAAAACAAATCAAACAAAATGTAGTTATTTCTCTGTAATTTCATTTCTTTCCAATTACCATTTTGAGAGGCAGTTGGTTTTTATGTTAGAAAAATGTAGTATGCATTATACTGATGTTCATTAGGTTAGAATGACTTGGTGAATTCACAGAAGGTGAGAGACAACAAATTGTTGAAGACATTGAATTTGAATTGTTGTAATTTCTCATTAAAGCTAGGATTCATTAGTGAAGTATATCGTACAAGAGCAGTTTTCTTATCTTTCAATGTGATCATGTTGCAAAGAATGTTTTTTTAAAAAAAACAACCCAAACCAGAAGAAAATCTGTAAGCAAAAAAAATTTTTCTGTAAATTAGTCACTTAACTGCCTCTGTATGCTTTTTCTCCTGGTATTGCTTGCCAGTTTTCTATAGCATTGCTGTAGCTGCAAGTTCTGTATTGGCTTTGATGTTACTGCAAAGCTTATAGCAATGATGGATTGGTCCTTTTGGTGGGACTGTGAAAGAGCACTCATGCTCAGTAAAGTCTTGTGTAAATGCGTTGTCCTAGTTACAAGAGATGTAGCTATACCTCTTATTCCCAATGGAATTACCTCTTGTTCCCATTGCCTCTTATACTACTTACAGGACATAACATTAGTAAAATTTTCAAGCTTACAAAAATAAAACTGATTAATGCTCATCTAATCCTATTTGTAGACGGTGTAGTGAATGTGAGGTCAGTAAAACCTCCTTGCTCGGGGAAGCAGTCACAATTGAATGGTGAACTGCTGCAACTGGTAGAAGTTTGGTAAAAAATGTATAATGCATGTTCCAAAAGTAAAACTAAAAATGTTTGTTTTAAAGATTAAATTGCTATGAAAATGCATAGAAGTTACCTTCATGTAAGTCTTCGTACTTGGTTATTTCAAAAAGGAAGTGGCAGTTTGCAGAGGAGTGGAGCTGTGCTGTCTGAACTAGTTGGAATTTCATTGCACAAAATATTCCTAGCTATATTAGGCATATAGTAGATGTGACATTTTGATTAAATATATCCAATGACTTGAAAAAATGTAGCAAAACCTCAAGTCAACTCTAAGCCTTCTACTGAGGTTGAAAATACCTGTATTTGGCCGGAGTCAGTCAATAGGGAAGATTCATATCCTCTGGATAATGATAGTCTTGCCAGTGTTGAAGAACTTGATGGGAGAAAGGATGGTCTTCCAGCTGGTGCCTGCGATGGAAAAGATCTCTTGTTATCTACCACTAACTGTATGTGTGAGCTGAAACAGTTCAGCATCATTCCTGGGTGTTTGTTTCCCACCTATAAAATAGGAGGGCTGTCAATGGTTTTCCTGCCAAGGCATCGTCCCAGCAGTGCCTTTTGACAGTGTTTCCACAGTGCTGAGGCCCAGAGAGAAGGAATGAACATGAGCAATAGGTATTTCCTCTGGTGGTCCACTAACTAGAGAAGTTGAGGGTGGGGGAAGAGGGGCTTATTCCCGTTTCCTTCAACTCCACCAGGGTTCTGCTTCTGAGGAACATGGGAGGTGAAACAGTTCTAAGTTATTGTGTGCCA
This sequence comes from Psittacus erithacus, assembly GCA_009867235.2. Taxonomy (NCBI): domain Eukaryota; kingdom Metazoa; phylum Chordata; class Aves; order Psittaciformes; family Psittacidae; genus Psittacus; species Psittacus erithacus. Next base: position 34,347 of record WYDI02031762.1, on the reverse strand, counting down.
GTGTTTTTTTGGTTGTTTTGTGATATGTCTTTTTTTTTTTTGAGCTTGAAGTTTGTTTGCTTACGTCACTGTGTTCTTGTTAGATGTTGTTAATAGAAACTGCTTGATCTGATTGAGTCATTTAGGTTAAACTTAGGTTAGATTTTCCTTTGAGCACTAAGAGACCTATCCTGCAAAGTGCTAATTAAGCATCCTCTGCTCCCACAGCATTCTAAGTAGAGGTGGGAGCACACTAAGCCCCAGAATGTGGCTTAGTCCTCGTGAGGCCCAGATCACACAGTCTAGCATCACTTGAACATACAATAAAGCTTTTCAAATTTGATTTGATTTATATGTCATGGATTCTCCCACAGTAGTAATCTCTGTGCCTCAATATATCATTGTGAGCATTTTGTTAAGCAGCACAGTCTTGCTGTATTTTTCAGGCCCTCTGCTATATGTGTCCTGGTGTGAAAGGAGGCTATTTTTCCTGTTAATTTCTTTGGTGCAAGTAAGTGATATGGCTTTACTGCTCCATTTCACCAGAGGCAGTAATTTCAGACAATTATCCCACTTCTCTTGGGCTTAATGACACTACCAGATGATGAAGAGTGAATGACCTTTCTACATGGAGTCAACTTTCATCACTCTGCCACCGAGCTCCTGATTTTTTGTGTTGGAGGAGCAGCCTTTGCAATAGCCCTGTAGCATCCAAGGAAGCTGTGAAAGAAATAGGGGTGTTTATTGTTAGAGGTGTTCTCATGGCCTATGATCACTGATGCACCTAGTGATAAACAGTTGTGAGAGCAGGTGAGCAGTGTCAAACTGCCATGTCTGCTTGTACGTTTTTCAGGGGAATTTTTTTGAGGTGATTAAAGTGGAGTGTACCAGTTGAAGGTTTTTCTTTGTGAGCTCTCCCCCCTCAAGAAGAACCTGAGACCCTAAATTGTTTATGTGTACATTATTTTGACTCGCCTGTTTTGAACTATTTGCCATTCAGTTACCTGGTACTGTGTGTGTTTCATGTATCCTGACATGCCTGAGAAGACAGTTTTGATCTTGGTAACACTGGCCCAGATTTTACAATATAGATGTCTAAATCTGATTTTTTTAAATCTCTATATTTAGATTGCTCAGTACAGAGGCCTCAGTAAACAGGGTGATAAGCACTTGCAGCTGCATTACTGCTTCCGTTAATACTATCTCTGCAGTCTGGGGCACTGCTGTCTGAACAGATCTTAAAAGTCACTGCAAGTGCACCTGGAATCAGTGAGACATCAAGAAAGGAGGAGGTAGTCTTTGGCACTGGATCCTTTTCTCCTTCATTCTATAGGTTAATTGGTTTTATTATCTTTATAGCATCTCATTCTTCTTTTTGTTAGTCTTCATGGCTCTATCTTTATTAAAGGCTCTGAGGGGATCTTCAGGTTAAAAGCTCTGTATTAGTGGAAGATTTACTGATTTTAATCTTAGGTTAGCAGAAGACTGAAGTTTTCTGGCCACGTTTACTTCTCTAGACTTCCTGGAAATAGTCAATAACAGAATCTCTGATTACAAAATTTACTTACCACTCACAGGTCATTTCCCATCTTCATGATGCCTTCCAAATTATGGTAATCATTTTGATGGCTGGGTGCTAAGCTATGCAGACAGCAAGCAGTAGGAAGAGATGAAGGGAGTACATCATCTCTGTCAATTTTTTATTGCAGATTTGTTGTCCTAAAACCAAGGTCCATTACCTGGTGTGCAATAGTCAATTCACTTAGAGATGAGGTATTTACAAATACAAACATAAATAGATACAAACTATTCCACGTTTGTGCAAAAAAAGGAGTGCTAAGCTAGCACACACCCCATTCAAAATTCATGTATTTATACAATTCAGTTCAGGTTAGTAACTCCCAGTAGTCCACCATTTACCACTTGGTCAGTTAATTTACATGAGATTCTATCACTGATTTCTCATTAAGCATGCTCAAGGAAGGGTCTTTTAACCTGGGTCAGGGTATTTTGACCTGTAGGCATGATTTTTAACATTAAAGTGATACCTTAATGATGTCAATGGGTTTTTAGGAGGTACAAGTCTTCAAGGATAGTGTTTTGTGATGAGAAATTCCTTCAGTGGGTTTTCAGGATGTACCAGTCTTCAAGGATAGTGTTTTGTGATGAGAGATTCCTTCAGTGGGTTTTCAGGATGTACCAGTCTTCAAGGATGATATTTTCTGGTAAGGGATTCTTTAGCTCTGTTTAATCCACCCACACAAGGACTTCTCCAGGGCTATCAGTTCTCTTCATTAGTTAGTGTTGTCCCCAGGTCATCCTGACCTTTTAGAAGGGCCTTGTATCTAGCCAAGCTTTTCCATTATAGCACAAGTCCCAGTTTTAGTTACATGTTTACATAAGTTCCAGTTATTCTTAACTATATGCCTACTGCAATTTTGCTGATGAAGAAGCTGAGATAAGAGTAAATCTTCACTTTTTTTTTTTTTTTTAAGTCAGTGAGGGTTCTGCCTGTTGAATATCATGAGGCCAGGATTTCACTGTGTATTTTGAAAAATTTGACTGCCTTAGCGTAAGTCTTATTTTACCAGTTTCTCAAAGACATTTACATGCCGGCCTCATAAAAGGTGCTTAGGTAATACCTAAATTTCTGTAGACATCCACAATAATGTGGACATTTTCATACCTTTGTGAGTACATTGAAATGGTAGATCTGTACTGACAGAATTTTCAAGGGAATATAAACAGTTTAGGTGTCTAACTGCCATTTCTGCACAATTATTGTTGCCTAATTATTTTTTAAATCTAGACTATAACGCCTTATTTTTCAAAATTTCTGATGGTTCCTGCTGATTTCTGTTGGAGATGTGGAGGTTCAGCACACATAAAAAGGTAAATCAGTGTCTAGAAAGCTTTGTAGTTACTGATTGCTTTTTGAAAATGTGTGCATTTTTTCTTGCTGGAAGGCATATAGCAAGTCACTGTAGCACAGCTGGGAATAGAACTACCTCTGGCTTTGCAATAATACAGGAGCTTCCTAAAACAGTGCTTTATCTGACATGTAATTAGTTTTCTGAGAAGACAGGAATCTAATTAAGGCTAGCAGAGCGATTTTTTAATTGTATCTTTAGAAATTAAAATGGTATTCAAAATCTAACTATATGTTGGGGTAGGATACTAAAATTATCTTTTGTTTTTTTGTCCTATAGTTTGCTTAGCATTTTCTGTAGGAATGTCTGCCAGACTATATTCAGATTGTTTGGGTATAGTATGAAATTAGTATTCCGTGAGCAGTCATACCTCTGGAAGCATTCTTTGGCCCCAAACCAGTTCATGTATTTAGAAATTGTTCCTTATTAGATGAGCTGTTACTAAATATGCCAAAACAAAAGAAAAAAAAAATCTTCTGTCATGAAGAAGAAATCGGTGTGTGATATTCAGGATCAGCTAAAATTCATGAGAAGTTGGTAGAAGAACTGTTTCAGATCTTAGCCAATGCTGCTACTTCAAATGCATAAAAAGCGCTTGAGCTGAAACTCCCTGCTGCTATTATTGTGCAAACGAATGGAATATAGTATAGGGGTATGCTTTGATTTTTTTTTCTGTGAGTCATGTTGGGAGTCATCAATGTCATATTCAACGTACAGCTTTGTTCTCTGAGCTACTAGTGAGAAAGGCAAGTAACATTTTACTCATTCATAACTCACTGAAACTGGCAATGGGAAACATATTTGTTAATAATCTTGCCAAAGTAAATTTTATTCTTTAGTTTTACTTAAGGTACTTTTCCATCCTGACTTTAAATGACTATGTGATTAGCCCTCTACTTCTTCCCTGGGAGACTAATTCACTATTTAATTGGGTTCTTCATTTCTGATTTTCAGCCAAGTTACACTTTTTCCTCTAATTTCACGTGAATATGGCTTGCCATTTGCTCTTGGGCGATTGTGTAAATATGATACACATCTTCATGTTTGCACCCTGCAAAACATGTCTCAGGAGTCATCACACTTCCTGCCACACTTGCTCACTGATTTGCATACTCTGTACACCTAGCTGTCTGAACCCATTTCTGTTTTTTTTTTCTCACTGGCCTGTTCTGCCAGATTGGTGACTGTTTCCTGAGGATTCCTGTACGCCCCTCAATTTATTGACTTCGTGCTCATGCTAAGGACACCCAGGACTGAATGGTGCATTTGAAGTCTGTCTGTGCTCTCACACTGAAATTGTCGTATCTGAAAAGAAAGGGGAAAAAAGTAATCTTTTCTTCTTGCTGTCTCATTTCTACTTTTCCATTTTATTTGCTGTTTGTGAGTGCATGCTGTTCATGACTGTAGTATAGTGGCTGAGATGTTAGAGGTAATCCCAGTGGGCTCCAGGGGTGAGAGTTTGACCAGCTGTCATGTTCCATGTTGTCCTTTGCAGCACTGTAGTTCTTCGGTGTTTTGGGCTGATGAGGCAAACCCCCCTGGCATTGCGGCTGTACACATGGCAACTTCTTTTGGTGTCCCTAACCACGGAAAATGGTGTGGGTTTGACCATATAAGTGTAATGGGACAACAGGATGACCCAACCTCTCAGGTTTGCAAACAATCCTTGCAGCTGTGTGGCAGAGGAATTGGAAAGAGCAGCTGTCACCTTGAATTAAAGCAGGATATGGGTCCGTGATTATCATAATCTAGCAATTTTCAGAGTTGCTTGACACAGCCTTACTGACTTGGGCAGGGGGCTGTGTGTAGCTGTAAGCAATAGATAAATAACTGTCTGCAGGTATGCCAGTGGCCCTGAATTAGTCAAGCACTTACTATTGAAGTGAATAAACTAGGTAGGATAATTTCACAGGTAACATGTACTGAAAATCTTGCCCTATGCAATTTTGTTATGTTGAATATGTGCAAGAATATGCATTTTTAACTTAGAATATTCCTAAAAGCTGGAGTGTGATGTCCATATTCTATATTTGGAAGTTAAATATTGAGTTTGTATTGATGTCAATGGAAGCTGTATGTATGGACCTTACAGGAAAAAGAAGGTTTAGTCCTTAAATAAAGTATTACAGCTATACCAAGAAGCATTTGGGACTTAACTGGGGAGGAGAGGAGGAAGAGAAAATTTGAATTCTGTGAGATACCTCAAAGAACTGAAGAGAAAGAGTATTTAAATTTGTTACTTTTTCCCTGCACAGCAGTGGCTGTCACACAACTCATTAGATAAACAAGCAAAATGCCAGCTAATTAATGAATGTGTTGAGCGTTGTAAGAAGGATGCCTATGACTTTTCTTCTTTGACAAACACTGCATGTAAAGCAAAGGAGCTGTTCTGTTTGTTAGGGACATGATGACCTTAAACAGTGAATGTCTCCAGGGATTTATGTGAGCCTTATTTTTGTTTTTAATGATTGGTAAGATGTTGGAATTAACAACTAAAATGATCGGCTAAAACTTTATATGACAGGATGCTGTCTTCTGTTGCCTGGATCACTGTAGTTGTTTCGTTTGCAGATTGTCTTGGTTCTCTGCCTTGGGATCATGGTTGTTTCTTTTCATGTTCTTTTATTTTTGTTTTGAAACAAAACACAGGGGTTTCATACAGGGGTTGGTCAAGGGGTTTCTGTTCAATTAATCTGAATTGAAAACTGAGTTACTAGAATTACAGCTGCAAGAACAGCCTTCGAGAAGGGACAATGTGGAACAAAGCCTTGTTGCTTTAAAATAATGCTTAACTGGCTCCAGAAAGAAATTGACAGCAATGTTCCAAGATGAAAAAAAAAGAAGCTGAAGAGAGGAAAAACTTTTCCTCTTAAAAAACAAAGCAAAACAAAATAAACAAAAAAACTCCAACAAAACAAAACTGTAGATGTTTATTATATATAGTTATAGATATAATTATCAGGTAGTGGAAGAAGATGAACCCAGCTGTGGAAATAAGGTGCCCAAAGGCTATGGTCATATATCTTGCTCTGGCTGAACTGGATCAAGAAATTACTGTCCTGAGTTTGTTTTGGCCTCTGTGTTCTGGGAAAGGCTGAATTGGATGAAGAGCTTTTCCAGACGATGGAGGGAGAATTCAAGCTAGTGGGATCAGGAGAGAAATAAGAACACAGAACAGAGGTTTAAAGAATATCCATGTCAAGGGAGGACTGGATCTGACCAGACTGCAAAAAGAGGTGGCTTTTGTAGTTCTGGGTGAAATGGTTTGATTCTGATACAGTCTGATTGTGGACAACCTAGCTTTGCACATGTAGCTGTGTTTGGATGTAACTCCTTCTAGTATGACGCACAGCACACACTTTATTTTTCCCCAAGTGCGCTCCATTTGCTTATTTCATAACTGCTAATTTTATTTTTAGGTGTGCCCTTGTGTTTATTGGAGTGATGGTTAATCCTGTAGACTTAAGTACATTTGCTAGAAGTTGCTGTGCCATTTTCACTGGATGCTTTGCAAAAGGGAAATGGTTAAGCTGCAGTCTTCTATACCCCCTTTATTTGAATAACATGATAAATCAAGCAGGGCTTTATGAATAATGTTCACCATTTGATTCAAATGCACTTCAGTTGTGTGAAAGGACCAGTAGTGTGATTATTCTTAGTGGCAAATGCAAACATATAATAACTTTGACTCACTGCCTTTGTTACTACCAAGTTATATCACAAAATGAAAGCAGTGCCATTTTTGATGCATTGACACTGTTCATCTCCCTTTGGAATAGTTCTAAGTTGTCAGCAACAGATGTGCCTGGGACTTTTCATGTGTCACCACACATATGCGTTCTCCAAAATCCAGAAGAAAAGATTACTCAGAGTCACTTGTTATTCTTTTCTATGTAATGTGTAATTGCCGGATCACCATGGGGGTTTTGATGTAAAGTGAAAGGAGCATGTGTACAAATTTCAAGTCTTTGCAAACACCTGGCTGTAGCAGCAAAAAGTAGCAGTGACTGATGCTGGGTCATCAGTTACTGGATCACTGGGGGTATGGAAACTCATTGAACTGATGTGTTTCAGAAGGAGATGTAAGGCGGCCTAAATATCTGAAAACAAATTGCTGAGATGCAGGTGTGCACATTTGAAGTGTTTTAAAGGGTACTTCAAATGCAGTTCAGAAATCCATGAAGCTGTTTGAATCAAGAATCAAAAAAAATAGCATGGATCTGAAATGGTTCACGGTCCAGTTGTATAGCAAGCTGCAAATAAAACAAAACAAAAAACCCAAAAAATCACAACAAACAACAAACTGAACAACAAAAAAACCAGCTGCCAACAAAATTATGTACTTGTTTATAGACGTACCAGGCATGTGGTAGGGGCCAGAAGCCTTGTATTTTCTATGCAGTTTACCTGTAACCTTCTTGTCAAGAACAAGTGTCTCCCTTGGACTTTTCTGTGACAGACAAGAAAATACATTTTAATATAATATAGTGATACCATTCTTGCTGCACATGATTAACAGTCATTCCGTGACTATGTTAATATCTGCATGAAAGCTTCGGTCTACCTCCTTCTAATTTTTGTCTCATTTGTGGAGACTTCTAATTCTCTTTTTCTAATAGTGTTTTCTAATGAGTGTTATTTTATAACATCAGGTTTTATACACTGCTTAAAAAAAGCATGAGTCCTGTGCTTCAATAGGTATTGCACTGTGTGAAACAGCATAAAGCCTGTATATTTATTTGTATTTTAAAAGGCCTTATGCAAACTTTTACTTCAGAACCATGTCAAGTAATGTGCTATCTTCTGTATTTCTAACTCACAGTGAATCTGTTCTGTATTTCTAATTTGTGTATCGGCCTGTCTGTCTGTTTGGAGATGCATGTCACTTTGTGGTTAGTGTTCTACGCAACAGGAACTTTTTTCAGTTCTATTTGTAGTTTTGTCAGACTACTGGGACTCTGTTGTAAAGATACCGTGAATGAATGGAGTGCAGTACTTCCTGATTTGCATTGGCTAATAGTATTTACCTCAGCCATTAATGTGAATTGCAATACAACAAAATGTGCATTGTGTTATTAAAAATGTACATTTATGAACTAATTTTAAGATTCTCCATATTTTTTTACTAAAGACATTGTGAATGCTAGCAATAGTTGATTACAAAATTTGCCTGATGGGAGAATTCAGAATGCAGCCATATTTTTTTTTGTATATTTCTACACATGAGCTTCAGTGGAGCACTTCCTCAGCTGATGTGTGCTGGGTGGGATGGAATCTTTCAAAAGCTTCAGAGTGGAAGAGCAAAGTTATTCTTCTTGTAGTGCAATTGCATTGTTTTTTAGGAACCCCACTGAAAGGGAATTAAGTGTTTCATAGCACAGTAGTCATACATACCGAGCGATGAAGTATTTTGCTAGTTCACTTGTTCATAAATTGTCAAAGCCCCTAACATTTATCATTCCCTTATGAACACCAAAAGGAGAGTTTACATTAAGTTCCTTTGCCCTCGCTGTAGCACTGTAGTTATTTTTGCTTATTTTTCAGTTGCTTTTATGGTTCTTTTGTTTGTTCTGTTTTCATCATACAGCAAAATGGTAATTTCAGGCTGTGACTTTGCAAGGCTTGTCTTTTGGCGGTATCCATGAGGCAAAAGAGATCTTTTTGCCGTAGAAAATTGCTGCTTCTGGCTGATGGTTCTCGTCTGCTGTTGTTGCATGCATGTCATCTTTGTACAAATTGAAAGAAAGACTTAATATTGAAGCCTTCTGCAGTGTGTTTAACTATTAGTTTTGAATTGTAATTTTCTTCAGAGAATTTCCTCATATTAAGGTCAATTACGGAGGAAAAAAAAAAGGAAGATCAGTGGGTTTATTTTCCTTGTTAAGTACTGCCAATTTTTTGTGTAAATAGCCTACCTAGTTTTTCAGGTAGCCAATATCTGCATGCCTTCATCTCCTACCAATCCTCAAAGCACTTGTTTAAAGGTCAGATTTCAGGAATGCAATTTGAAAGTTTTGTTTGGATTGAATCCCACAGCACATCTTCTGAAAATCACAGTTTCCACCCTGTATTTGTGATGTGACTTACTCCCAAGCTATTGTGTTTCAGACTGGATCTCAGACCGGTTACTAGAAAAGAGTGTGGCCTATGTGGTGGAATCCTTTTCAAACTAATTTTCTTCCATTTGGGGAAGAAGGCCTGTCAGAGGCAAAATAACATGAAGGGTCAGGTTTCAAGATCAAATGATGGTCTTGTTGAACTGGAAGAGAAGGCTAAAGGCCGTGAAAGTAATGGGAATCCACTGAAGAATTTGGAAGGAAAGAAAGGTATGGAGATGGGAGTAAGAATATTTTCTGTATAATTAGTGGACATGCATGTTCTGTCGTGGCATGTTATGTGTAGATACTGAAGTTGAGTAATAATTTTGGGAGTTGATAGCTAGAAATTGGTAAAATAATACAGTTTTAGTTGTATCTGTTCAGTTGGACCTTATTGTTATAACTTCCTATTGCCTCCCCTAGAAAAGAGTAAAAACATCAAGTCTGTATCATGCTGTGCTTTCAGAAATACTATATGGATCATTAAAAAGGCCCTTTGGTCCAAAGTTTTCACCTCTATAGTTTTATTTTACCAACTTGTTTAGAAGTTGATGCTGGCATATAATCAGTACCACAGTAGCATTTAATCTTATGTATTTGTCCAGCAATTACTTTGCTGAGTCAGTATTTTTCTTCAGGTATAAAATTTTTTGAATCCTTTTAACTTGTTGCATCAGGTTATTGATGAGCTAGATCTGGGATTTTGGATACTGTAAACAAAAAATAATCTTTTCTGAATTTTGTAGCTCCAGAGTATTAAGAAAGTCCTATTTAATCTTTTCTCAGGTCTTGTTACAGATTAGCATTAGACTACTATAAGATTGCATATGACAAAATATCTTTTTTCCTTTCTTCAGCAAGTTTTCAGGCTGTAAAGTTACAACATTAGCGCATGGAGCTCTGGCTCTATTAGAGACAGCTAAAACTGAAATAGAAACTAGATCACAATTTCCACACTTAATAAGGCAGTAAGTCGGCTGTTGGCATAGGACAGAACTGGTTAAATTGTCATAACCATTCCATAGGCATAAATCTTAGAGTTGCAGCAGATGCTTCACGCTGTTCCTGCTGTGCAAAACAGCTGGAAATTCAGCTTAAAGGATTTCTGTACTAGAGAGAAACTACAGGTGGCATGGAGTTGAGATAACATGAATATGATGGGAAATTACACTCCAGTCCTACATACTGGCTCCAGCGTCACTGTTGTGGCTTCAGGATGCATGTCCGATCCTGGGATTTGTACCATGATCAGTAAAACCTGCAGACCAAGGCGCAGGAAACAAGCTTTCAAATTTATTTGAAACTAGTTGTTTTCCTTTTTATGAATGTGTTTTGTCACAGTAACTTTTGTGTTCGTGTCTTTTTCAGTTTCCATGGACATTTTTCTTTGCCCTGGAGATTTAATTTTGGGGTAATATTTTGCCTCATAGTAGAATCAGTTTGGACTCTACTCCTTTTTAACTAGATTTGAGAAATACGGCAATGTCAAATGCAGGTGAAGCTACTTGTTCTGAATTAGTTAGGGACAGTTTAATCTGAAAAACAGCAATTATCTGCTGGATTCCCATCAAATTGATGAATTAGGTCTTAATGGAGATGGACCTTTGCAGGATAATCTTCCTGAAAAAGGAACAGATATGGTTAAAACATGTTGGAAAGTGCTTGCAAGGAGTGCCCTCTGAGGAGAACTGTTCCTAAGCTAAGGCTGTGGATCTACCTGTTAATATTACTTCAAGCAATAAAAAGTTTACATTAAAAGCTCATAAGCAGTGAAACACGACAGCTGTCACTAATTTCTCATATGGAGCTTTACTGTTTGTTAAACAACAAAAATTTTGCTAGGCCATTTCCAGCACGAAGCTTTTTCTGAGCTTAGGGATCGAGAAATATGTACCATAGGATGCCTTTTGCAGAGGACCTAAGCCGAATAAAACAGAAATCACACCATAATTGAGTCTTTATGGTCAAGAGTTTAACAATGTTCATGTAGCTAGAGCAACGTAAGTGAATGAGCAAGGACAGTGGCTGGCTGGTTAGAATGTGTTTATAGGAATGGAAATAAATTATAGTGCTATAAGCTGTATTTATAGCAATGTAACTGCTCTACAGTTGTACAGAGGAACAGCATTGCCAGAATTAAAAATCACATCCCTCACTGGAATAGTCATGTTGTGTGTGGGGGCCAGGCCTAAATTAATTCCAGTTGCATTTCTGAGTACTTTAACAAGAAAGCTGCTTCAGTAAAGGCTTTCTTTGGCTCTGAGGTGATTTAACACTGAGAGGCATTGAACATCTGTATCTACACTGAAGTTAGTTCTGTTTAAGGTGCTTTAAGCCATCACAGGCCTGTGTTTCTGTCTTGGCTTTAAATCTCATTGAAGTCAGTGGGAAAATGCTTGGGTGACTGCAGGATAGGAGCCTCTTAAGAGACCTTTATTAGCCTGGTGTATCTCACTTTCTGACAAATAAGGTGGACAGTCAGTAGGAAGCTGTTTATCCTGAGTGCAGAAAAGTGGGCCCAAGTGCGATCCTATGTAACAGTCACAAAATTAAATTTTGTTCTTTTCAGTAGCTTTATTTGTGCTTTTTGCTGCCATAACCTGCACATAAGTAATGTAAGATGACAAGCCCAAGCAAAGCACCATCACCTTTTTCTGGGAGCTCAAACAGCCATTTTTTCTCTTCAGTAAATGAGAATGGGCAGTCTAAAAGGCTGTCCCCACAAGAGCTTTCTCTGGCATAAATACTTCACTAATACTTCTCAGAGCACACTGGTCTGGGAACGTACAAGAGATGACAGCACAGAGATCCCAACATGTGCTGAAGATGTGAATTTAGATTGAGACAATTAGTTGTGGGGTTTTGTCAGCATTTTGGTTTTTAATCTTCAGTTCACATCACCTTTGAACACTTCCCTCTGAAGTGGCAGCTCAGGCTCATCAGATTCCATTGCTGCTTCCAGCATATTACCATTTAATTTTGGCTCAGCAGATAGATTTTCTGTTAAAGCATTTCAGATGGAGGTTTGATCATATTTTGGTGGTAATTTTTTTTCTGTAAGGAGACTTTTTATTACTGAGCTCAAAGAATAATCTCCCGTTATGTGTTTTTTACCTTCCTTTCTCCTCTGTGAGAATATTGATTTTAGTAGTGAGACCATTGCTGTATTCAGTGGGCTCAACATTGAATCCTGGATTTGCCAACGGTCATTACAGATCTGATCTGAGACTATTTCTAGCGTGCATCTTCATGAACCTTTTCATTTTAATTCCATCTCACAAGACATACAGTATATTTTTTCTTAGTAGTTTCCATTTAACATCGCCACAGATGCCAGCTGTTGCTGCAACAGATAACACATGATGAAGAAGAAGGGAGACACGCTTCCATAGGGTTTCTACACATATATGCATAATTATGTGGTTGGAGGACCTGTGCAGACTACCTGGTCCACCTGTCACTCAAAGCAGATGTTTGAAGTCCAGTTTCAACGTTTGATGAGGTTGCTGAGAGCCTCACCCAGCTGAATTTTTAATACCTGCACTGATGGAAATTCTGTAACTTCTTCAGCCCCTGTTCCTGTTCTCAGCACAGGGAACTTTTTTTTATACATATATGGAATTTTGCTGCTTTCTTGTCATTTTTAAATTGGATCGAGATGTTCTTTAAATTGGAATATGGAGTGAGTTCTAGAAAGATTTTTTTTTCATGGAATAAAAGTTGACATGTGAAGATAATCCTGTATAGCAATTGTCAAGCAAACCCCTATGCAGCAATTTTGGAGGCAGCAAAGAGGTGTACAAGCAGTCAGTGTACAGAGTAAGACTAAAGTACCTCTTTTGATAGTAGAAGGAAGAAGTCATGATTACAAACAAAACATCTAGAAGATGGATTTTGGTAAGAATCAGTTAGTTACTTCTTGGGGTTTTATTGGTAGGGTTGGGGGGCTTTTTTGCACCACAGGGCAAAATTCTCCACATATGACTGCATTGAGATAATAACTTTTCCTTATATTGGAATATTTGCCTATTTAAAATCATGATATTTTATGCCATGACAGATTAATTAGATTTAAATACCCAAATCTTTAGAGAAAATGCTCTGAGGTGTGGGGATACAGATGCTGCCTATTCCACATATCTGAAAAATAATTAAAAGAGAAAAATCACAAAATGTTGAATATACACAGTGGTGGGATTTAACTGTGGCTTGAGTGAGCTTGTCAAGAGTTGTGGTTAAATCTGTTGTCAGTTGTAATAGACACATTGTCTGCTTCAATCTATGAGAACATTTGCAACTGTTAAAGAAACAGACATCTTTGCCTCTTAGTCGAACAAAACATAAAATGAACAGATGACGTGCAAAAGCAGGTGACAGAGCTATGCGGTAATTGAGTTACGGAAGAAAGTGTGAGGACCTACTTTTTCATATTGGTCACCTCCTGCTGCCCCTGGATTGTGAAAGTGGAGCTCATTTAATAGAAGTCCTTGAGAAATAAAAATAAAAAAATCATACCTGTTTTGTTTTGTTTGGTTTTCTTGGGTTTGTTTTTTTTTTTTTGTAGTCTACATGGGAGCTGTATTCATGCTATTTAGAAAGATCCACTAAATCAATTTGCAGAGATGTACAGTACATGCCAAAATGTATTGAGGGCTGTGCCATCCTGCCTTTGTCTGCCTGCTTAACTCACTACAGACGTGAACACATGCCATATATTATTAAAATGTGTAAGTTGATACTTACAATTTATAGGATTTAGAAGTGGAAAGAACATGAATTATACAACTGAAAGCTTTCAGAGTGCTGCACAGTTTTCAGTGCTAAATGAAGATGCATAGTAACATTGAAAAAACATCAAAAGGAGTTGGTGGGTAGTTAGATAACAGAGCTGATTGTTACGCCTCTTCCTACTCCCAGCAGTGAAGTTCTCGTGGATGGTAGGTAAAGCACATGTGGGCTGAGCTGGAAGATCAGAGTGTTGTGTTTGTATGATTGTTTTCTGATGAAACAGGTTCAGGTAATCCGTGTAGTGAAGCTACGCTCTAGTGTGACCATGGCTCTTTCAAATTTGATTTGAACTCACTTCGACAAAGAGGTTCAAATATCAAATAAAATTGCCACAATAAATATATGAGTTTGTTGACAGGAAGGAGGCCAAACCATCCAGAGCCTTTTCTCAGCCTGAAGTGAGACTAATGTGTAAGCGCTGTAGCCAGCAAGAAAGGCTTCCTACCAGAAACCAGATGGAGTTAAAACTGGGCTTTTCTAGCTCCGGTGTTAAAAGAGTAATGTTGAGGCTTTTTTAACCATAAGTACAGATGTTTTGAAATGTTACTATAAAGTGAATATAGTGCAGTCTTGATATTTTTTTAAGAAGGTTGAAATCAGAATGTGCCAATTTAGTAAAGTGAGCTTTCAAAATAGGCATGACGCGGAGCCTATTTTTTTGCTGAGCACTTCAAAAGCCATCAAAATAGCTGTGCCTTCTGTCCTGACAACTGTCAGGAACCTATAAATAAACATAAAATAATACAGGATCAGGAAAAAAATGTTATGCCAGCAGTTAATGCTGTAGTTATTAATTGTGGTGTTTGTTGTTTTTTTCTTTTCACAGTGTATCCTATTCAGTGCATGTCTCTGAGGATTACCCAGGTACAGTGCAACATTCTTGTCCATGACACATGTATACGTGTTACCTCAATTTTCTATATTCAGCTAAGAATACCTGAAAGGATGTTGGTGTCTCCCAGGTGCATCCTTGTGCTCATCATTTTTCATTAGTTGGGTTCTTTTCACAGTCATTTCTCCTTTTCAGGCATCATTTATCAGCTGGGTTGGGGGGAGAAAATGTGGTTGCAAGTTTACAAAGGCTGGAGCTTGTGATGCATTCCCTGTCTGGAACCAACAGTGATAGGAGTGAGAAGGCACCCAACTCGTCCTTGACATGGTAGATAAAGCTTGATGTTGCAAGAGGCTGAGCAGTCTGGAGCAGGGCCAGCAAAGCACTTCTGAGTTAGACCTTAATGAGACTACTCATGTTCTTCAGAGTAAGCCTGCAGACTGTTTATGGATGCCTCTCAGGGTCAGTTGGAGCCCAGGGTTTGTGTATGGGTGTGTCTTTGGTAACTATAAGCTTGCAAAGCTGTTCTCAGCTGCTCAGTCCTGCCTCCTTTTCATAACTCTGAGCTGGGCTTAAAGTCATTTTTGTAGCCAATCTAGACAAGGGAAATTACTCATATGAAAGACAGCCAGGCAAGAGCAAAAGCTAGTTTTTCAGCTAGCTTATTTACCTTCACAAAAAGACGGTATGCATAGTTCAGTTGGCACAGAAGTTAGCAGAAGCAGGACAGGGAAGTGGGGATGAGGGCAGACAGCATTGTGTAAGTAAAGGTGTGTGGTAGTACTGTTGGATTGCACCACCTTGTGTATTTCGCACCTGGGATTATTTAATAGTGTAAGTATCATGAATGATAGGAAACCCTCTTATTCATAATATCTCTGTAATATCTCTACATGAGATTTTTTTTGTTTCTTTTAGAATCTCTAAGGAAGGCAGACTTCAGTCATCTTCACTGATAAGCAGTAGATTATGTTTGAAACACCAGAGTGCTTGAAGCAGATAGAGAAAGAAGCATCAGCAGTGGTGCTAAGTGCAATGGTTTATATGAAAGAATGCTAACATTCTTTATGAGAGACATTTTATTTACCAGTGAAAACTGGAAGGAAAACTGCTGCTACTACTGATCTATTTAATATATAGTAAGGGGAGAAACTGAGATTCATAAAATACACAC
This sequence comes from Psittacus erithacus, assembly GCA_009867235.2. Classification (NCBI taxonomy): domain Eukaryota; kingdom Metazoa; phylum Chordata; class Aves; order Psittaciformes; family Psittacidae; genus Psittacus; species Psittacus erithacus. Next base: position 18,546 of record WYDI02031762.1, on the reverse strand, counting down.
TCATACCTGTAATAAGTTTATTTACTGATAACTCCATTGACCTGACAATGAACAGAGGGACAAATAGTTGAAAGAAAAAAGTCCATCATACTTACTAACAGCTTGTTTTACTATATATCACAAAACTTGATCTCTGTGCACTGCTAACTAAATGACAAGCTGAAGCACTGAACAAGCAGTTAGTCCCACAGCACATGAGATCTCATCTCCTGCCAAATTGTTCTGTTTGACAGATCAGAAATTTCTCTTACAAATGTTAATTGCAGCATGAGTGGCTCTAAATCCTAATGAATATTCTCTGCCATCACCCCTATATTTGAAAGCCAGATAGAATTTTACACGAAAGCTAACTTGAGGGGCGGTGGGAGGTTGGAGGAGAGGGTAAACCAGCTGCGTATGTTTATTGGTTAAAATCAAGCCCTTCAGGGCTTTGGAAGACCTGATTCCATTAATATCTCAAGCTTTTGCAGGATGTGTGTTTGCTTTGTGATGAAGCGGTGTTTGGTTTGTTAGGAATGATAATGACTCTGCCATTTTACAGCTTTGGTCATAAAATAGTTGTTTTGACTTGGTGAGACAGATTCTTTGTCTCCTCACTTTGTCTTAAATCTCTAACAGAACATTATTGCTGACTGGCTGTCTTCTCTGGTATGAATGTTACGGGATGTTTCAGGAACATGTCAGGCTGGAAGGCTGTCAAGCCTGGGAAGCTCTGTGCTGACGCACTCCTTGGCTGGAAGGTAGTTGATAGAGTTGATAAGTGGAAGCTAGTTGATAGAGTTCACAGTAGCACATGCTCATCAAATTATATTTCTCACAGAATAAATCTTTACAGATCATGGTTTAAGTCCAGTAGTGCATAGCTATACCAAAATTCTATCCTCTGGAGAGTAAATGTGTAATACACAGTGAATCGAATTTGGAAATCCAGGAGAAAACTGTTGGAATTGATCATCAGATAAATTGCTAATGCATGCAATAAATATATGAAAATAAAAGAAATTAAGTTATTATACAAATGATGTTCATTCAGCCAAAAGTGATACCACCACAAGTAAATTTTAGATACTGTAAAAAGAGTTTTGAGTAATACATATAGCCTATCTGGCTGCACTGCTGTTATGTATGCAGCGTCACTGCTTTGGCACTGATAACAGTGTGTAGTTATTACTGAATTGCTCATAAAGCATCAAAAGATTATAAACAGCTGAACATTAAATCATACCTATGGGAACCGTAATATGACATGACAACTTTCAGTAATGGAAGGTGTTTGGAAGTTTCATAATTATGAGTGAAAGGTAAAAATATGCTCAGAGAGACACTCTGAAGAATTTAATAGGAATAGTGTTGAGACAGTAACATCTCAAAGTTATATCTACATTGCTGAAATTGTGAAAATATCACTGAAAATTTTAGAGGCAGGTAATAACAGTTCCAGCAAAATACCTTTGTAGCCATCTTCTCATAACATTGACACAACTGGGGAAAATAATGCTCCTAAGAAATAGTTACAGAATATATCGTCAATGAGTATACTAAAGTCGCATTAATATGAGTGGACCATGACTCCTGTGAGAACCATTACAGCAGCAAGCATTTTGGTAATGAACATATGTTCAAAGTGATACGTGTGGCTGTCATAAACCTGTAGAGCTCTCATACTCTTATCACAGTGATCTGTGGGTTACGCACATGTTCATCCTTTTCTTAGGTTTCATTAGACTGCAGCAGAGATGGAAAGAACCAGCTTGCAATTGGTTTGCTTCATCCCTCCACTAGGTCCAGAAACTAGGTTCTCCACTTAAATGAAGAGGTGATCTTGGGTGTAGTGTGTTAGAAACTGGATGTTGAAGAAAGCAAACAAAAACCAGTATCTTTAATTTCAAGTTTCATTAGACTGATGGAAGGAAAGAAAAAAGACCCTAATCACTGCCAAATAGAAAAAGAAAGCAAAAACTTGGCAGTGAGAAACATACTATCCAGCTGCCAAGAAAGAATGACAGTGGACATAAAAATATTATTAAAATCTATAAAACCTGTAATTGGGCAGCCCTTTTTTCTCCATATATGAATATCTTGGTAACTGTCTGTTCTGTACAGCATGTATTGTTGGTTTTTCTACTTTTTCATGCAGCAGTAAGTTCTAGGATATGGATTTTCTTTTGCCAGTCCATATATATGGCATTAGGTATGTTTTGAGTCTAATGGTGCCCTCTGTTACTCCAGATCATTAGACGCTATAGCAGTACGTTACACTCCCAAACCTAGGAAGGGAAGAGGCTTGTGCTGCATATACCCAGAGCCATCCAGCACAGTGGGGCTGGCACTGGCGGCAAGGTGGAGCATGCCAACAGAGACAAGGCAGGGGTTTGTGAGGAGGGTGAGATGCAGCTATCCTGGAGGCATAATTCACAGCCTGTCCTGCTGACAGGCAGAAGTGGGAGAAGGAGTGATTGCTGACAGAGGGCTGAAGGGTTCCCATTTCATTTGCATGATGCTGTGGCTTTAAAACACATCCCTGTGCCAAGCGCATAGGCTGAGCAGGCACAGACTGAGCTGATGGAGCGCCCTGCTGTGCCCACTGGAGCACAGTGCTCTGGGGAAAGTGGTGTCAGCCTCCTGCAGCAATTGCCTGCATGCTGTGTATATATGTTGAGCCAAGCGCACATCACTTGCATTACCTCGTGGCACAGCGCAGGGGTGGAAGTAGGCGAGGGTGTTGGGATGGTGTCAGACTCAGTGGATGGTGTGACTGTGGCAGGGAAAGCCCCAGGCTCCTGTCCATGTGTGCCAGTGCTACTGCTAGTCTGCAAAGGCAGCGTGACAGCACCAAGGCTTTGTCTTCATGCAGGATGCTGAGAACCTCTGTAATACAAAGGGTAATGTGTCTGAATTTATTGCTGAATTGATGTTTCAACATTTCACTGGAATCTGAGTGAATCACTGTGGTCTAAGGCTTTGAAATTGCTGCCATATGCTTAGAATTAATGTGAGTTCACACACTTCGCTGATATGAGACAGGAGTGTTTGGAATTATGATAGATCAAGCCCTTGTTTTACTTCTCTTATTTGCCTCTTTATCTGTGATTATCTTAATTGTTAATCTTTCTGCTCTAGAGCGTAAGTTTCTATTCAGCCCAGATCAGTAGAAAACAAAATATTATTACTTTCATAGGCAGTTCAGAATTCATGCAAAATTAGCTTCTGCAGATAAAAAGCTTACTGCTCCTTGTTTGTTGGTTTTAAACATTTGGTTAGAAAGCGAAACAAGAAACCAAACCAAAAGAAACCTCAACACACAGACCTCTCAGCCTAATCCGCGCATTTTGTAAGACAATTTGGGATAGACTTTCCATATTCATATCCATATTTAATATTTTTGTGAAGTGGGAGGAATTTATATTAATTAGGTACAAAAAAGGTTATCCACTGATTAGAAAATACTTCAAACAACCTTTATGTGACTAGGCAGAATGAGGCACAGGTATTTTGCATAATAGGCTGTTAACTCCCAGCTCTGAATGCAGCCTTCACTCTGCGCAGCAGATCTAGCTTGTGTTCTGGTGTCAGACATAGCAAAAAGCATAAGCCATCAAATTCCAGGGGTTTGATTTATAAAATTTGAGTCTGAATCTTTCATCCTTTATCCTTTTGGTACTTTTTTTTTGTTTCATTAGCAGCCTCAATAGTAAAATGAGGAAGATGATAGAGCTGGGCTTCCCCAACCATCTGGGGAGTGGTTCCTTACAGTACAAGGGTGGGGACGGGCAGTGTGGGAATGGGTTGGCAGAACACAACCGAACTTCACCATGCACGGGTATTTTTCTTTTGCAGATAACACTTATGTTTCCAGTTCTGATAATGACGAAGATGTATTAGTTACAACAGAGCCAATTCCAGTAATTTTCCACCAAATCGCTACAGGTAATCTTGTGTCCCAAGTGTTTTATGGAGTTCATACTTTGTAAGGAAAGATAAGATGTTGCCTGCCCTTAAAGGGAGATATGTTAATGTGTGCAGTTACATAGTTTACGATTTTCTCACATTCCTACTGTAGTAAATTGTCCTATATTTCATAATAGAACAAATTAAAATACTTCTTTTGGGGATCACCGCGATTGTGTAGGCAGGATGTATTTTATTCTTTTAATGTCTTGCAGTTTGTGCTAAAGCAATTCTCCTTGGATATAGTTAGAGGTGCTTAATACTTCCCAATTATAAGTTTTCATGCTTGCTTGCTTAAAACTTCACTAAATCTTCACAACTGGGGATGAAACAGTCTATAACTTTCATTTTCTCTCATGAATTATTTCAGGAAATTTTGAACAAAATGGTCCAGCTGTTTCACTAAATTAGACTATAAAAAGCAAATATATTTTTTCCAGAGATTTTGGGAACCTATCATTTGAAATTATCTCCATACTTTTAAAAAGTATTTGATGCATGAAAGGGTATGCTTCTCAGACATACAGGCACATTTATGCAATATATAATCAGGATTTGTGCACGCTCCATAGAGACTTTTTAGATTCTAGCAGACAAATTCCCTGATAATTTCAGGCTGAGGAGAAACTGCAGAGAGCAGGCTTAATTCTGGCAGTTCTTCAGATAGGAACGCTTGACTTTGCAGTCTTTTTATTATTATTACAATGCTTTAGGGCTTTTAAGGCGTAACACAAAATTACCTTGAATTCCACTGGAAAACTAGTATGATTTTCAGTCTCTAATCTCATTTATACTGATGTAAATCAAGAATAATCTTACTAAAGTCAGTGCAGTGGCGCCCAAACAAAAACTGGCCATTATAGTCAGAAGATAAATTTTACTCGCAAATATTTCTGTAACTTAAGAAGGAATAAAGCCTGTAATTTAAAATAGAATAAGAAACTATGTCTTGTGTAGAAGATGATATAATCTAATTTTGCTGGGAGAGTGTGATTTTTCATTCTTCAGTAAGGTATACAAAATTAATAAATGACACTAAATTGTAAATCACAGACTGGGAAAAACAAACCTCCTAGGTGGACCAGCTGAGTTTCATTTCACAGTTAAAAATATGAGTATTCTGAGATACAGGGGCTTCTCTTTCACATTTTTCACAAATTTTCCTATTTTCCCTTTTTTTAAAAGAATTAAGAAAAACGAGTGATGCCAACTATTGCTTATCCATAAAATCAAAATTACAGAGGGAGAATGGAGAGGTATGTATTTCTTGTATCACATTTTAACAGAGCTTTTTTAAGAAACCACAGAAAATAATAAAGTGTGAATATTTCTTATTTCATGCCAAATGTGTGCCTGTGCAAGCTCTACACATTTCACGTGTTAGAAGATGGAATAGTTCCCTGGGTTTCATACCTAAATTAACCAGTGAATCAGTTGGGATAGGGATGCTCCCATCCTAGGAAATACAGTTTTCACATTTATTTCATTTTTTGTTCAACATTGGTATAGACCCTGTCTGCCTTAAAAATACATCTCTTCTGGAGAAGTAGATCATGATGCCATTACCTTTTAATCTACTCTTTCACATAGCATCATATCCCATTTATTAGCTCACTGCTTCTTTGTCTGCCCTACAGCAGCTGTGCTGGTTGTTTAAAAGGTGGAGTTCACAGTACAAGTACTGGAGATTCAGTGGTTGGACTTGATGATCCTTGTCTTTTCCAACCAAGTTGATTCTGTGATTTTGTGACTCTATTCACCATAACTAGTGTCTGGAGTATTCAGGCCTTCCAGTCATGGTTGTATTTTTGTTGTACCTCTGGTATGGGTCACTCACCAGTCTCACAGAGACATTAGCTCAAGTGCAGAGTGGCACTACAGTGAACTCTGCAGAGCTTGATAGTATTACAGGCTCAAAGAAAGCACCACACAGGCTCCTACCCCAAGTAGGAATTGACCATTGTGTCAAGAATAAAGACTTCCCTTGGTAAAGATGGTTGCTGAGTTTTTCAGTGACTGTTTTTTAAGCATTTGTGGTTGATCCTGGAAAGGGAAGATAAGCATGGCCAGATATGCTGAAGGGTATGCTTGGGTTTTTTAGTAGATGAGACCTGATTTGTTGTAAAATGCTGCACTGGAAATACTTTGCTTCTACTGCCTTGTCATTGTATTCAGTGCTTGGTAAACTAGAGAAGTTCAAATACAGGAAGAATTTACCTATTTGGTTAAAAGGCGGAAATATATTTAGCTTCTATGTGGCAGAGTTTGAGCTTTTATTTTGTTTTAGTTGAACCTTGAACGAGGCACTTAAATATGAAATTACTGGGGAAAAAAACTTTAAAGAAGTCTTTAACACTGACCATTTCTATTGGCTAGAGGTTTGGTTAGAGGTAGAATGGGATTGGTTTGTCACTGTTCTAATGTGAGAGTATCATTTCTCTTGCATTTGTGTTGAATTTTTGTTCTGTTGAGTTCTGTTTTAACACACACTTCCCCTTGAGCTAAGGTTATTATAAACAAAGAAGACTAAAGTCACTTCATTTCTTTTCAAAGAAGTAGAAGCAGATTTTTTTTTTTTTGCCTTGTCACAGAAAATTGCTGTGAAATTGGCTGAGGTACAGTTTTTGTTCTATAAATGTGTACAGTGAATAGAGCTGGAATTTAGAAGCAAAGGTAAGGAAATAGGATTAGAAGGTCTGACCATAGAAATTGATGATAGGGTATATTTGACATTTATGACTATATGGGATTTAAAGGTAACTTTAATTCTTTGATTCATGCATCTGATTTCCATTTCATTATGGCAGTTCCGTGCAGCACATAAGTACAAAATAAACAGTGAGTATATCATGGTCAGGTTGAAGCTAAAAATTAGGACTTTGCCAGGTGTTCTTTAGGGTATCCTTATCAGCCCAGGACCTAGAAATTGTACATGGATTGTGTGAAACAAGAACTAATATCTTAAAGCAATTATATGATTATAAGTAAAGGTTCCATTGGTGGGAAGCAGAATATAACACTTCAGCTCATGCTGAGATGCAGTCTGTACAAGGATCAGTTCTATTTACTTGAGTGCAATTACTCACAGAGCATCCTACTTAGAGTAGGTTTTATGTGGGTAAGCATACTACTTATCCTTCGTTTTCCAGGTCTCAGATCAGAAGTAGTCAGAAAATTAAGTATGAACTTCTCTGGCAACAGGCTGGAACTTCTGTTAAAAATAATAATTAACCAGCTATCTGTCAGTTTTTCACAGAAAGGAGTTTAAGAGATCCCATGCTTGGACTTGATTTGTTTAAACTGTTCAAATTGATTTACCGGAATAAAGTAAATTAAAATTTTATTAGGTCACTGAAACACCAGATTAAGTCCAGAACCTGTCTTGGTGGGTAAATTATGCTTTGTTTAGCAAAAGAACAGAGTGAAGTATACCTGCATAGTCTACTGGATTCCCCAGTTTCTTAAAATACCGCGCCGTTCTGTAGCCAGACAAATTAATATATGGCCATCTTATTTTCAGGGTATTTTCAGGTACCCAGTTAGCAGGTGCTTATTTTGCCTGGTACTTCACTGTTCTTAAAACAGGCCTTTAGTACTTATCTGGAAAAATGGTGCTAGAAGATCTCTTAATAAACGGTACTATGAGCTTATTGGTAAAAACGTAGTTCCTTTTAGTTATAATTAGAACTATAAATGCAAGATAAGCATTTTGCTTATGTCATTGTTAACTATCGTTTTCCATTAAGGAGTCACGGCACAACAGCACAGTTGAAGAAGACTCTGAAGGAGATAATGATTCTGAGGAGTTTTATTATGGTGGACAGGTAATGGGGGAAATTTTTGCGCAAGTTTCAATAGATCAGTCTTTGAAAACTTCTGTTGTTCATTCCATTGTAAATTTATTATAATAATGAATTTCTTATGTTTATTCAACATCAAATAGAACATCATGTGTATATATACACAGTAGTTCATAGCAGAAATATTGACTATGTTATACTGTATAATTATATCAAATTTGAAATTAGTTTGTTTGCATTTGCAAAGCTCTAAGAATAGAAAACACGGGTAATCTTCAGAACATTTGAAAATAGAAGCCAGTTGCTTACTTCCAGGAAATAGATACTCACTCTTTAAAGCTTTTCCTGTTATTGATATAAATGGGAAGTCAGGCTGGATCCAAGTCTTTTTCCCTCTGGAGGAATGCCATTTTGTGAAGTCAAAACCACTGCGATTTTATGATGACAATGGTTATTACAAAACAATTTCGATATAGGCAGTAGTCTATTCTTTTTCTGAGATGAACAGTTAAATTTACCTTGAAAAATGCTACGTATTTTCAAATGAATATACTGCTCTGTGTCTTCCCTTCTTGTTCCCTCAGCAGAATCAGTTATTATTACATTTTTGTATGCATTGAGAAGTAAGATCTCTTAATCTCTTTTCCTTTTACAGTGTCAGTAGAGGGCTTAATGCTGCTAGTCTCTTTAATCAGATTTTTCTAATATTTTTAGTCTAACTATTGCCCCAAAGGGCTCATTCCTCGCTTGTGTTATTAGAACTGTATATATCAATGAACATTTTAATGAATTATGGTTGCTGTTTGTGGAAGCTGTTACTGCCTCAGCCTTGTGGCTGAAGCCATCCGTGCCCTGGGTGCAGAGCCAAGGCAGCAGGAGCATGCCAGCCGTGCCAGCCGGTTGGGTCAGTACACAAAGCGTGGGATGCTGATGAGCAGGACATCAGCGAGCTTCTTCTCTTGCAGAGCCAGCAGCGTGGTGGGGTTTCAACACGAAATATATGTTGAGTTGCTTTAATCTAACAAAAAAACCCAAACTTACACACCCCTAAAAGGCTGTTAAAAGTGAAACTGGAACTGAAAGACTGTATTTTCAGTGTCAGAAATAACTTACATGGGGTATTGACTCATGGTTGTTTTAGAAATGACTGCAGGAATTGCTTCCTTTTAGCTGCTGACTCCTGCAGCCCCACAGAGCACAGGGAAGGACCATGTGCACATGCTTCAGTGCAAAAAGCAATGTCTTCCTTTAATCCTACCTGAGAGGAAAAAGTCTTCTGATTTTCCCCTGTAGTGGTGAGTTGTGTGTATTGGCTCCATTTTTCAACTCTGGAAGAAAAGGCAGCAACCTCAAGGTGAAGGAAAAGGCAGCAAACAGTGCTTATTTCGTAACCCAGCACTAATACATTTGGTAAAGGATGCCTTCCAGAGCCCAAATGAATGAATAAATATTAACTCTGAGATACAAACACAGAAAGCAGTACATAGTTTTGCAAGGTGTAAGAGAGCTGTGTAATAGGCAATACTGATTAGAATTTAGTTGCCTTATATTTAAAGTATAAGCTACATTATATTGCATTGTCATTTTCTTAAGGTAATACATTTAACTGAAGGAATTACAACTGGCAAAACTCCCCAGTTAGATCAGCAATAAAAGTAAAATATCAGATGACTGTGAAGGTCTTGAGTATAGAATATTCAAAGAGCAAAAGACATTTACAGAAAGTATATTTAACAAGAGAGGAAAAGGGAAATTTCGAATTTAAAATTTCTTGATCAAAAAGACAAAATTCTAAGGAAGACCTGTAGAATTAAAATATTGAGGTCTCAGAAAATAAATAGGAAATCTGGTAATGATTGTAGTCCTTTGAGAGATAAAACAAGTAGTCCTTTGTCGCATAAAGTAATTGTAAGTGTTATTAAGTGAGCACCAGATATATTCAAATGACAAAATAGGTGACTGTATATGTGGGGAACAAGCAAGGCAAGCTGCTTCATTTGAGACAAGTGTCTGCTGTGCCCATAGAGAAAGGGGACAAAAACTCTGGCTTTAGCAACTGGAGGAAAAAGATGCCAGTGTTAACTGTGTGCAATACAGTTGAGAAATGCAGATGTCAGGGATAATTCTTAAAATTTCTAAGTGTTTACACCTGGAAAGACAAGAAAGCTTCTGATGATGAAACAGGGACCATGGAAGATGGGAAATGGCATTTGATGGGCAGTGAAAGCAAGATGCAATCTTTGGTCATAAGTTAAATGTTTGTATCTGTTTCCTAAACACCTGCTTGTAATCCTCCCTAAGGATTTGATGGATAAATACCTTAAAGTAGCTAAGTGGTTCAATAGCCTAAGACTGATTGATTTACAATGGGATTAAGGTTTGTAAATCACTTAATCTCCTTCAAAAACACAACCTTTTGTCATTAGGTGGGACAAAATAATCTGAATCAGGTCTCAGATTAAAAACAGAGAGTTTCTAATCACAGCCCTTTCAGATACAGCAAAGTTACAAGATTTTTTTTGCTTTTACATGCACTTTCTCTGAGACTGTTAATTCTTGCTTTGAATCTATGTTTTCTACATTTGCAAATGAGAACAGGAGATTAAAACAGTAATACGCTTCCTTTGGCTCTCTGTTTCCCGCTGTTGTGCTTCAGTTACAGGAATACTTGTAGATGCAGATACACGAAATTTGGCAGGCTCCCTTGCATACATAAGCATGTCTGTGGCACTAATTCAGGGGTGGAAAATACCATACTGTGGTCTTACAATTCTTATTGCCTTTTTGAGTTCGTAACCTCTTACCATCAGAAAATAGATTGGAGAAAGCATTCTGTAGAGCAGTTCAGTGTTTCTGCATACTGTTCCTTTTGGATATTACTATTATTCATACATAAGACTGATTAAAAATATGTGTTGTAGGTCCCACAAAGGTAATGAGTGCACCACAGCTACAATTTGTGAAATGATTGTTGTGCTTTTCTTTGCAGGCAGGACAGCTGTTACTTACGTGTCTTTAAAGAATTCATATTTGCATGTAAAAAGGATTAGTTTGTTCCTACATAAAGTGGAAAAAAAATATAATAATGGTCTTTTTATACTCTTCTACTTGAAAAATTGTTCTGACATGCCTGCCCAAACAAGGGAGGGGAGAGTTGGCTTATATCCTTCTGGTCATGAATATCATTGATATCACTGATAAACACATGCCACTGGTATGCTGATGAATTCTGTGCCTTATATTTGACGAGTTCTAAGTCTTAATCAAATAATTCTTCGCTAATTTTTGCATGTAAAAAGTGATCAGCTGGTTACTATTTTAATTCTATTGAAATCAACTTGATTAGATTAAAAAGTACATCTCTAGGTATCAGAGCTGCAAGTGTCACTGCACTGGTCTACAGATTTGGATATACAAATGGAAGAAACAGTACTGCAGTTAGATACGGTTGCTGCAGTAGCAAACTTTCTCTGCAGTAATTCCTGTATGAGGATATACATGTATAAAGACATCAGATACGCTCTTGTGCTTTGCTTTCTGCGGTTTTTTGGAGCTACAAGCCATATCCTTCTCTCATTTCTGAATCTGTCCAAATCCAGGGAGTTCATCAACTTTTGTGGAAGTACTATCATTCTAATTGTAAAGAAATAGAATTAAGTTCACACAATCGAGAGCATATTGTTTAACAGGAGAGTAGTAATAGACTGTAACAGATTGTTATAAGTCTAAAGAGGTATTTTGGTCCTTGTGAAAGATAGGAGGATATTAATTACTTTGACATCCTACAGTCCACCCAAACCAGCTCGCAAGTTTTGCTTATTAAACTAAAAGAGGGAGGATTCAGACTGCATGTAAGGAAGAAATACTTTACAATGAGGGTGGTAAAATCCTGGCACAGGTTGCCCAAAGAGGTGGCGGATGCATCATCCCTGGAGATACTTAAGACTAAGCTGTATGGGGTGCTGAGCAACCCGATCTAGATGAAGATGTTCCTGCTTATGGCAGAGCATTGGACTGGATGACCTTTGGTGGTTCGTTCCAACCAAAACTATTCTGTGATTCTGTACTGTAAGCGCTAACATAATGTTTTGAATTTTTCATGTAGAATTTGAAAAATATGGGGATAATTTCTAAATACATGTTTCTTTATACCTTCTCTGGTAAAATACTAAAATTGAGAAAGTGTTCTTTAATTTTCTTTCTTCATTTGATACCATTGCACTGGTGGATAGAATACAGTCAGTGGGTCGACTGAAAATGTAATTTAGATGCTATGACACTTGGTATATAGAATAGATTCATGCTTATCTTGTTGAGCCCAAGCCATTCTGTGTCTAGTACATATGACAGTGTGACAGCAAGCAAGAGGGATCAAACCTTTGACCTGTAGTGGTTGAACTGGGGTGATATGACTGGGGAGATCTAGTTCTTCTCCTACTTAACAGTTTCAAAAATGCAGAAGTGCCCCAGAACTGATCCCAGGACAGTACAGGACAGAGGATGAGTCATTTGCAGCTTCTCTTCCCACGAACAGGAGTGGGATCCTCAAAAATTTTGATGCAGGAGTGGGACCCTCAAAAAATTTTGATGCAGAGATGCCTGCTTTGCAAATCTCATTAATCAGCAGAGTTAGGCCGCATATGTGCTTCAGCTTGTCAACAGAGTGTCCTTTCTAAGCATTGCATTAAGGAATCTTAATGCAGCACATTTTTGCAAGGGAAACTTTCAGGAGCCTACATCAGGTGCCAGTAATGAAATAAATAAGAACTCCCAGGATATTTTTCTCCCCCACAGGTTAGCTATGATGGAGAGCTTCACAAGCACCCTCAGCTGGAGGCTGATTTGACAGCAGTGAGAGAGATCTATGGACCTAATGCAGTATCTCTCAGGTAGGTTACTGATCTTTTCATATTGTGGAACCTTTAATGTTCAGGAGACTGAGTTCTTTCTGGACCTTCCCTGACTCCCAGAGCACAAGTCTCTTCTGGTGATTTCTTCATATTGTATGGCAAAAGGAAGGAGCATTGCTGGCAAGAAATGATGCTTTCTGGGGGGGGTGTTGGGGTGGTTGAGTGCTGATTTAACTGGCTGTGCTCAGGGCAAGCCCTGGCAGCTTGTTACAAAGCATCACTGTGTTCTGCAGCTCAGTTGGTATTTGATTGGGCTGTTGTATTTTGTTGGAAATTACTATTCAGTATTACTCTAAACCCTTGTTAAACTCCTGTTCTGTCATATTCTGTCTTTTGTCCTGGAGGTGAACAAGAGGAGTGATAAGAGGTTTAGTAAATATTTTCCCTAGGGAAAGACTGAAGGAATTGGATTTGTCTAGTCTGGAAAAAAAAGAAGACCTAATAACAGTCCTTCTTTCAAAGAAGCTATTTGTAGATAGGAGGAGTGATCAAGTGTTCTCATCTTGAGAGAGACAATAAGAAACTAGCTGTGCTAGCAACAAACAAGAATTCATTAGGTTTTAGGAAAACTTTCTAACTGCGGTAATCTAAAGTATCCTCACAAGGAAGTGGTGGAACTCAAGTCACAGGTGGATTGCACAGGTTAATTATGCCAAAGTTCTGTTGGACATATATGATATGGCATATGGCTGTATTTTTATTACACTTCTGGTCTTTTATAACTTCATTGTCCATCTCTGTAATCTTAATGATTTCATTAAAACAACACATAGGCAAGATGTAGCAGACCTGTTGGCTGTATTACAAAGAAAATCTCAAAGTTATTGTACAAACCAAGTAATTAGATACAGAGAATATAATAAATTTAGGCATACATGTATTGCAAGTAGCAATTCCCATTAACCTCTAAACAATAAGCTCTGTTATTTTTGTCTAAAAAGAGAGAGCATGTATACAACTAAGGTGTGCTATGCCTTTTGAAATTAAATGGAAATTTCATTACATTTTGAGTACCTGGGGAATTAAAATCCAAATAGTTGTGTATGGTCTTAGGAAATGAATGAGATAAATGTTTAGTTGCCAAACTGATAACTGTGAAATTGAGAATACCTTGTTGATACGCTCCCTCAGGCTCCTGAAACTGCAACACTATATGCAACCTTTCAAAACTTAATGCATCTAATTTATTTTATCAACTAATTTCATTGGAAGCAGTGTGGTATCATTGAATCCACTGTAGTAAACACTGGCATCTGTGGCTGCTTTTGGCATGTGGAAAACTTTCATGCTTCTTCCACTCCATGGCAGTTGAAAATACTTCTAAATTCTTGGAAATGAAAAAGACATCATTAAGCATTATTTCATCCCTCCTGCAGCTCCACTTCTCTGTGGAGGAAGAAGTCTGTCTGACAGTGACACCCACTAAGATGCTCATTTCCTAGACAGTTGACCCTCTTTTAGTAATCTCTTGCTGTCATATTGTCATAGTCTCTTGCAGTAGTCAACTGTGTGTAGAAAATGTATACCTTCATGCTTTTCACAACTGCCCTTTGAAAACTGGCCACCAAAGCCACCAAAGACCCCTGACCAACTGATCCAAACCAGTACCTATTTACATTGCTTATGCACTGATGGACAGAGGACCTCTGGGAGCTTCAAAATCAAGATGTGTTCATGGAGGTCTTGTAGGAAGTAGATCAGAAGCTGCAGCTGCTATAAGAAAACATAATTTCTTCCTCCCTTTCAGCTTTCTTCCTCCTTTTCACCTTGGGGAAGTGAAACTAGAGTCAGCATCATGTGTCTAAAATTCATTTCCTAGAGTCATAATAGAGTGGGGGCTCAGAGGTTTCAGTAAGTATGGAAATTCTGCAGTTATAAGTTACTTTTATCTTAGCCTGTCTTCCACTAATATTTCTGTGTTTCATTAGTTTAACTGTACTCCTGTTTAATGTATGAAATTATGCTTGTTCACAGCCTTTTGCATCTCAGTCATAACATCAGTCTGCATTCCTGAATATTACTGAAGACTTCACAAAGATCTGTTCTTTGGATCTTCTGGAAAACTAATAAAAAAATCTGAGGCCCCTGGTGTGTAGGATAGTGGCTAGGCCATTCAGTAGGTGGAGAACTTCTCTGTTTCAAAGCCAGGTTTTTAGTGAGGTGTAGGAAGTCAGTAAGCACCTCTACAGCTTTGAGTGAGCTCTGGAGCAGCTGTCAGGGTGGCTGGGGAGCCTCCAGATAACAAAGCCCTTGTCAACAGTTTACCTGCCCTGTGAGTGCCATGTGTGGACATGTCTGATCTAGAGAGAGACTTTGCGTTTCCCCTTACCTGAGAGGACCGTTGGGATGCCCAGGTTTAGCAGAACGGATTTCCTACACCAAACTTCACAAGAAGTTGAGGCATTTCCAGTGCAAGCTAGGTCCTCCAGGGGTTGAGAGGCCACTTTGATAAGTCATAATCATAATATTTTTGTGTTTCAGGATTGTCAACTTATTTATGCACAACTGCTACTATGCATTTAGTCTAGTTTAATGGAAAAGTGTGGAAGTCACTGTGAGAAAAAGCATATTAATGCAGTGTAAAGAAAAAAACTAGGGACTTGAAGCTAATCTGTGAAAAATTGAGAGTGATTGTACTTTTCCAATGTTGTCCACTTAAGTAATTTATTTGAAAATGAAAGCAGATTTTTTATTTAGGTTATGAGTGAGTATTTTGTATCCCTGTTGTTCAGAAGTCTTGAAGTACTTCAAGTACTTCCCCTTCAAGTTCAAGGAGGGCAGCGAAATGAGTCAGAAAATAAAAAGCAGAGAAGTCACACTTTAAATGTAAAATTTCAGATGGCAAAGAAACACCTATGAGCATAAATTAAACCCGAACCTCAGAGATCCGAGCGATACTACATGTAACAGATAAAATAGGTAACTATTGCCTAGAGCATGTTACAGGGCAGTCTTTATGTTTTGACAAACAAATGCTTGAATGCATAAAGCAGTCTCACAGGTACAATATGCCACCCTCTGGGATATGCTGCATTTGTTGTCAGTGATTTATCACAAGCCTCTCCTTAGGTTACTGGCTGTTAACCTGAAATACTTTTGCAAATTAACTAGGGTTTTCTTTTGTCATTTATAGGAGCAGCATGTTGTTCTATTATATATATGTTATATTATTTTCTTGATTTATTTGTTCAACACATGAGACAAAAATACATAACAGCAATGGAGAGAGAATTTGGGGGAATTAGTAGAAAAAAAGGTTTACCCTGTTTAAGCAAAATCCAGTGAAAAAGTCAGTGCAGCAGTCAGTCACCCTCTGTGAATATTGATCCAATCTATGGAAATGTGCATTTTATAATCATTCTGATTTTACAGACGAGATTATCCTTCATAAAATCTTCCCTGTTATAAGTGCTCCTGGGCTGAGTAGTATCTTAAAGAGCTGTAATGTAGTGTAATTCTTTCTTTCAGGGAATATGGAGCCATTGATGATGTAGATATTGATCTGCATATTGATGTTAGCTTTCTTGATGTAAGTAATCTAATCACAGTATTACATAATGAACATTAATACCCATTTAATTCTCCTACACTTCAGACTCTCTAGACAGCTACCAAGACTTTCTTTTTTCGGAGTATTGATCTTCACAAGTGACTGTCACATTGTTGATTGCTGCTCAGTGGAAAGGTTTCCTTTTCCTTTTATGACCACATTATTAAAATGCTTTATGGGCTTGTGCATTTTCTTTCAAACATGCTTTATGCATGATGTTTTAACTGATAGAATTGAATTACATTTATTTTTTTGCTGTCCTAGACATTAGTTAGGAGAAAGCACTTCATAGAGTCCTGGAGGGAAGAAGACTGGAGCAATCCTGTGTGCTTCTTAACATCTGCAGCTGACTAGGGAGAAGCTTGAGATGCAGAGGAGACAAAGGACAGTGATGCTGTAGGCAGGCAGCATGGCTTTTGTAACTGTTACGCCGTCATTAACTCCGAACTTTCCTCATCTGTGCAGTAGCTTCCAGCCCTCCAAATAGAGAATAAAAAACAGTGGTTTTAGGGATGTCACTAGCTTCTGCACAGATATGTTATATTATCAGGTCAGCACAGCCCATAACATAGTTGTTCTTGGGCTTTTCTAAAATGAAAAAAAAAATCTGATCATACCTTATTTTAATCAGTCCAAAGGACCAGCAGTTTCCTTTGCTGTATGTTTTGGGGCGATTTTCCTTTCCATCTTCATTTGCCCCTTTGCTTCTCAGCTTTGAAACGTTTATCTCTTGATAGATGGAAGTGTATCTGCTTGTACCCTAGACGTGTTGTGTATAAAGCTGTGCGGAGTTTGAATGAGCATACTTAAGAACTGGAAGCAGTCTAACACTACTCTTAGGCGCATCAGCAGGGCATAGTTTGTCCTGAGTCTCTAGTTTAAAGTTAAAGTAGATTTTCCATGACTGAGTAAATGGATGGATGGTGTTTATAACAACCCTAAGGTATGCTGTCAAAATGCATCAGTTCCTTATGATGGCTAATGGTGTCTGTTGTTTTCTTTTTATCTTAACCTAGGAAGAGATTGCTGTGGCTTGGGATGTAATTCGCACAGAGCCTATAATAGTGCGATTGCACTGTTCACTTACACAGTACTTAAATGGCCCAGGTTAGTCACCTGTGTATTCTTTGTATGCCTTGTATGGTGTCTTGGTCCAAACCATGTAAAAGGTGATAGATACTTATTCACTGTCAAATCTTTGTCCCTGTGTGTGCTTAGACCTAATGCTAATCTACTTGAGAGCAGTCCCACTAGTATTGAAATTATACTTACATAAGTTTGCATGGCTTAGGCCCTCAGTAATGACATGGACATCTAATTTAAATTTTCATAGACTGATTTTTGGAACTTGTTTTCCTGATATCCTTTGGAATTCAGCTGCTTCCCCTAGGAACCAGGATTAAGGAATAAAGATCTACAGTTTCTAATATGTGATTTCCTGATTTGGGAAGTCAGGCATTATCTGCACAGATGAGATATCACTGGTAAGGTAGACATGCATAGACCTGTGCAGCACAGTGATATGCATTTTTTCGTACACCTTTGAAGAATCAGGCCATGATAATTATCCTTTCAGCTTCTGATTTGTGTATGACTGAAATCTGGGAATTTTTAGATTTGATTGAGGTAAGTGAGTAAACCTTCCTCATGAGACTAAAACTGGTCAACTTCTGAAGAATCAGCTGAAGATTTGGAAACATTCATATGCAGAATTCAACTTCAAATGTATTCTTACAGTGGGAAGTCAGAAGTAAGTTGCAATTTAGATCATAATTTGCCTGGCTTTGGAGGCTTCCAGTGCAAGCTGTCAGTGCAGGCTTATATCTGTGGAAGAATTCTGCCTCCGGAAAATGAATAGATATTTCCAGTCATAATATGTTTAGAAAAATCTGTCCCAATGAGCTATTTTAGGATATGTTGCCTGCCGACACTAACTATAATCTATATTCTTGTCGTCATTTAAGCTTAGTCATAAATTAGAAAAGCATGTAACCTGCTTGTTCCCCCCCACCCTGCACTCCCAGAGGGATGGGGAGGAGAATCAAAAGAATGTAACTCCCATGGTTGAGATAAGAACAGTCCACTAATGAAGGTATAACACAAACCGCTGCTGCTACCACCAATAATAACAATGATAAGGGAAATAACAGGGAAGAGGATACAATCACCACTCGCAGATTGAGCAGAGAGAGCTAGCCCTTCTGGGTATCTCCCAGTTTACATCCTGGACATGACATGCTATGGTATGGAATACCTCTTTAGCTAGTTTGGGTCAGGTGTCCTGCCTCCGCTTCCTCCCGGCTTCCCCTCCTCCCAGGGCAGAGCATGAGGCTCAGAA
>WYDI02031759.1:0-26294 GCA_009867235.2 Psittacus erithacus | reverse complement strand
AGCAGTGGTTTGTGTTATACCTTAGTTAATAAACTGTTCTTATCTCAACCTGTGGGAGTTGTATTCTTTCGATTCTCTTCCCCATCCCTCCGGGAGCCGACGGAGGAGGTGGAGGGGGGGGGTAGCGAGTGGGCTGCGTGGCAGGCCTAAACCACGACAATTGCATGCATGCAGGAATAGTTTGGCAATAGGAAGAGTCAACATTTTAGGAAGTAGATGTTCAATTCCCTACAAGCATGGTAAAGTATGAAAAAGCATGTTATGTATTAAAAGTTGCTTCTTTCCATAGAAGTGTGTTATTGATTTCTTTTATCCTTAGAAAACCTATGTGAAATAATAAAGCATTAGCATGAAATACAGTATGAAATAAAGGAACACTGACGATCAATTACCTATGTCTCTGAAGTAAAAGCATGATTAAGATGGTGTGTGAACCCAGATGTTCTGAGTTATGCAATATACCTAGGCTCTTGAGCAAATTCATAGTGGCAACAGTTTTCCAGGTAAGGTGTTGTACTACTGCTTATTTAAAATTATCCATGATTGCTAGTGCAGCTAACACACAAAGATATCTGTATTTGTCTGTCTTTTCGAATTTCATTTCCTCAAGTCTTAAAAACTTGAGGAAATCCTGCAGAAATTTGATGGAAAATGAAATTATAAACGTGTAAGATATATATTTGCATAATATTTGCAAGTAATTAATCTTCACTGCAACACTGCTATTTCAGAAACCTACTATCAAGTTACAGTGATATTTATTTAAAAGTGTTATGCCAAAATCATAACATTATGATGTACTTCTAATGTTTGATACATTACTGGCCACGGGAGAATTTTGCTGGTGGTAGTCTTTAGTAGGTTAGTGTTTGATATAAAGAAATCAAAACTCTGAAGATGTTCTTAAATGAAGGAAAACTGTTTTGCTATTGACACTGATGTTTTGTAAAACCCTTATTTCCAACCTAGAGGAAACACTGGAGAAATTTTTCTTAACAACTTCAGGTAACCTTTTCTATTAGCACAATGCTTTTCATCAAAATAGCATAATGAGCAAATTTGCCTTTAGATCATGATGTTGAAAATTTAGAGTTTTAACTCTGAGAATTAATTTGAGTTGTTAACTTAGTGCCAAGCATTTTGTAAGTTAATCTGGGTGTGCTGAGTGATGTTAGGTGACAGGTTAAGCAAATGTTTCAACTAGTCGAACTAGTGAGAAGGTTCCTTTGTTATGATAGATACAGAAATGATTCAACAAACTGTGAATTAAATAAATCTTGGCATTTTAAAAGTATATAGTTGATTTCTTCTGCAGATAAATTGCTAAGGTATAAAATTTTCTCCATTGTATGAGCTCTTTCAGAACTAGGATGAAAGGTAGAGAACAGGTACCTTGTTAATATGCATTGGCACTTTAATAATAACCATATAAGGCATGGGATGAGTTTTGGATGAAAATTAAATGTTCTTCAGTACAAATCTTGAGATAAGTTGGGCTACAGGAAAAATCAAATCCAAAAGCTAATCAACCTGACTTACCGAACCAACTAAATACCCACAGTGAAAGCATAAGGGGAAATGTAGGCAGCCTGACAGCTTTAGAATCAGATGCATTTGAAGGTTTGGAAGGGAAAATAGTGGGAAAAGACAGGATCTGAATTATTGGGATGTCAATAACAGCCCTGTTTAATCAAACAACCAAACAGCAGTATTTTATATTCTGAAAGAAAACACTTTGTGGAAGAGATGGGAGGTTTTAAAGCAATTCGAGGTACTGTGCAAATCAAAGAAGCTGTACAGAATGTGAAGTAAAAGAAGATTTCAGTGATGTTTACAGCTATCTCTCATCTGCATGAATCCTGCTACATTGAGGGACTTTAGAGAGAGCATAGGAATGGAGCAGAGAAAAAAAAGGCTTAAGGAAATATTATCTTTAAGAAACTGACTGGTTTTTAACTACATTTGAAGATGTAGAAATAGCCATTCAGAGGATATGATCCTCTATAAGAATACATCATAATGTCAAGCCTAGAGTTAGAAAAGTTTGTTTTCTATTTCCCTAATATGACTTGTTTCATTTCTTCAAATAAAATGTTTAACTATAAAATGTTTAACTATCTGAAGAAAAATGTCCTATTATTTATTTAACACTGATAGGAAGTTTCATAAATCCATTCAAGTAATGTTTTCTAAAGAAGGAAATATCTTTTTCCCTTTATTTAAAAATATTTCTGTGATCAAAACAATGCTAAACTTTAATGTGCTTGAAAAAGATGCATTTCAACAATAGTAGGGAAGATTAAAATATGTGATTAATGTGAAAGCAATTTGACTGAAAGTTTTCTTAAAGGATAAATTCTAGGCCAATGCATATTCTTTTTCTTCATTTCCACTTGTCCTTGAAAAACATGAAGTTGCAGTCTTAATTAACCACCTAGTTTTGGTCAGATTGATTAGGTAATAACAAGTTTGGATCCTACTGGTGCATTATTTAGACCCTCTGTAAATAAATAATTTGTCTCACTTGAGGGCCTCTCCTTCTGATTCAGGAGCTGAATACTGGCAGAATACAGATCTATTTATTTTTAACAGTTGTTTCAAACCACAAAATTTCAATCAGAACTATGACACTGATAGTACCTAGAAAGGATTTGGTTTTAGCATTTTGTGATGATACAGTTTTGGTTGCCTGTCACACAACGTAAATAGTTCCTCACTGAGTCATAATAGGAGGGTGGTTTAGTTCACCAGGTCAAAGAAAGTTTAAAACTTTGCTGATACTTAGTTTCACAGCTGTAAGGTTGGGGAATGAAAATAAGAGGCTGGAGATAGGGATTGTTGTTCTAAAGGGGGTGGATTTAAAAGCTTCTCTTGCACAAGCGCTCATTCCTGTCTATTTATCTTGCTAGTGCCAGCCACATGCATGATATAAACATTTTGCAGTGCTCCCCATCTTGACAGTAATCTTTTGGATCTATTTTTTGGAGTTGTATTGTAAAACTGAAACATGAATTAACTTTTATTTATTTATTTTTTTTTTTACGCAGTTTGGCTGGCACAGCCTTAGCATGGATACAGGAGAAAGTGACCACTTCAGATCTGCTTTGAGATATTGATAGGGTTACATGCAAAAGTAACTGTAGTTCTACTTTGACCATACATGCTGTAATATCCTGTAGGTCAGTAATACAGTGATGCCTTGGCTAACATCAGGACTCAAGCTTTCTGTTGAGTTTCCAAGACCTCATAGTTGAGGCTTACTGTCTCTGAAGTTATAACGTTTGCCTTGTTTGCTTTTGTCTTGATCTGCCTGGAGCTTTGTTTCCTACTTGATTTCACTGTAATAGCAATTTTTCTTCTGATTTCATTGGTGATGATGGCCAGTTATTTTACTTTCCTTACTTTTTTATGGTACAACCATAATTTTATAGAGATAGTAGTAATAATTTGTTAATCTGTGTAGAATGAGACATTTCTGACTAGCGATGGTAGAGAGATACAGGCCTGCTGTGATAGCAGAGGTCTTAAGAAGTGGGGAGACTGAGTGCAATGCAGAGGAGTACAGACAGGTGATGATAAGACATGGGGCATAGACTGGCACTGCTTATGGCTACAACCAACCAACCAATGGTCATCAAAAACAATGAAAACCTGCAGCTGGACAAAAAGAAGGAAAACAAGAACAATAAAGAAATAGCATCTAAGAGATGTAAAATGTAGTTAATATGACTAACATGGAGTTATAGATCATTAAAGAAAGAGATGTAATAAAGTCTTAAACATGCAGAAGTGATTGCAGGTGGCTTCTAGGTGAGAGAGAATTTATCATATCTGTGTAAGTCATCAAAATGATATCACTACCTGAAAAGTATGCCAGACACTGACATCATGCCATAGTTCCCTAGCTGCCACCAGACTGAAGTGTCCAACTTTAGGACCTAATGCTAGGAAAAGAGTGGAAAACTATAAGGGGTGTGTGTGTAACAATTTCAATCAAGTGATTTCTGAAGTTATGACAGTGTGCTATTGTATTTAACTTCATGGCAGCATTGATTACTTAAAAGTCTGATTTAGTACACCAAACTGCTGAAGGGAAAAAGCAACAGGAAGGAAACAAGCAACTATGTTCCTCAAAAAGGCTTTGGTTTTAGCAGGATACTACATCTGGGGTTAAAATTCCTTTTGCTCCTCATTTTGGTACTATCATTTTTTGTACTGTAAATTATTCAATGACATCACTGACTGCTTTTAAACCTTTAAGTGTCAGTAGGAAGATAACTTAAAACTCACTTTCATTATTCTTGAAGGCTGGAATCCTTTTATAGCATTGCTAAATGCTCTTAAGGGAGCAAAAATGTCTTGATAGAAGTACTTTCAAAAGACAACATTTTGTGATTGCTCCTTACTTCTACACAACAGCAACCTCACTTTTTGTGTGATGGTGGTGCTTCATAGCCTTCCTGAGTTTATACTAGTGTTGTTCGTAAACATGGGGAAGAAGTGAAAGGCTGATGATCTTTTGTCTTTATCTTTTTTTTTTTAATGTGTTTGCATATTTCAGATTGCACACACGATATTATTTTTAGAAGATTGTGGGTTCAAGTGACAAAACCCAAAAGCTTAGTTTAAACATTTTGGCTGATATTGACGCCAGTAATTTCTTTACTGTTTGGTCTTTTCTCCATGATGTGTATGGTTCTTATGGGTTGTCAAAGGTAAGGAGCATGTCTGGAGCAAGGTGAAGGAATGCATGAATATAAAGCATAGATGTGTAAATGTAACTGAGTTCTGCATTTGAGAAATGCAAAGATATTCCTTGTAATTTTGAAGTTCTTTGTGATGTGGGACAAATGACTGTGAACAGAAGTGGCACATATAGTAACTCACTGCATATTTCTTATTCCTGCATGCCGGACTCCACATCCTGGAAGTTTCATTTCCTGGAGTGTTCACTCTTGCAGCTGAAAGCATAAGTTGGCATGAGAAGGACAGGCAGTAAAGAAGCCGTGAAACATATACTTGAAATTAGACCACAGAAAATATAATATTTTGAAATTGTATTAGTAAATGAGTATACTTTTCAGGACCAGCCACATTGTTTAATGTAGCTACATCCTATTACACACAGCTGGATAGAAGGACCTAACAAATTCAGTTATCAAATGTATTTACACTAAACCTAAATTGTCACATGTTGCTTCAAAATTTTAGATGTTTTAAACTGTGTATTTTAGTCAATTATTAAATACTGTAACTTTGATATAGGAGTTGCTTCCATTTAAAAAAAACAGACATTCAAAGAAACGAAAGTTGATTGATTGGTGGGTCTTTAGTGAAACTAAAATGCTAACTCTAAAATGAGATACATGTCCATCTTTCTTCAGAGATTTGGATTTGTCTGTTTCATTTGGAACAATAATCTCTTGGCATAAATGGTTCACTATGTTCATCATGTACTTAGTTTTAGTTTATATTCTTGTTGATAGTAAATCACAAGAAAGTAAGCCATTTCTGATAATCTAATATTGTGTCCTCTAAATGCTACTTTCATTTGCAGTGAGGAGGCTTTGAGTTCATGTGGAGGAAACTCCTGAATAGATTTTACAAGGCTTGATGTTCAGGTGCTTGCCTGTGGGTCTGGTACAATGTGTTATTGATATGTTAGTAAGTGGAACAAGACACACTGCTTAAAAATAGGTAAGGAATAGCTATCAGATTAAAATGTATACATTAGTCAGAACTCTTAAATGTATGCATTTGATATCTTCTGTGGAAAAATATTTCAGCAGACGCTTTTGTATTATGCTAATTTACAACCTTAACATTCAAAATCCTGAGACAAGGATTTGGACTGGTCAGTTTTGGACTTTCACTGCTCAAGTTCTATGGTAAACAGCAGCAGTTGGCAGTTAAGCATATGAGGTTAATCCTGATAGACTCACCACTACAGATGGTTTCTTAACCTGTTTAATGTGTAATCCCTCTTTCTTTAGACTGAGTAACCAACCAGTCATGTAAACAATTGGATAGAGTTTACACTGGTCATTTTGAAAAGTCAGATAAGAGTCCTCAGTGATGAAAGATGTTTCCTTGCTGTACTAAGGTTGCATCAGGAAGTTGGTACTTGGTCCTTATTTGCATGCTAAATAATCCTGACTACCACTAATATTCCTTCTAAATCCTCATTAATCCTTGTTTTTGTTCATTTCACTTAGTCAGCCAGTGAGTTCCAGGAAAAGCAAGTCAAACGTTAGCACCAGACAAAAGGCATATTGAAAAATTACTACGAACTCTGTAATGCCAGCACATACAAGTGACACATTCTGTTGAGGTCCCTTCTGGAAAAGTAAATTATGGCACATTCTACTAAATACACTTCACTGATGAAATGCATCCATCTGCACACGTGTACATACATGAAGTCACTGTATACCGACCAATTAAAATTATGTGAATTAATTCGAAAATTCATATGAGATAATTAGAAACATTTTATGATTCATGATTGAGCAGCAAGGGTAAAGCAAGATCATCTCCTTCAGAGAGCACAGAGAACATTTTAATTAAAACAATAAACTTTATAGTATAGATCAGAGATAGCACTTTAACATATTGCTAGTACCTAAGTGTGAAGGCTGCGCAGTAATTTAAAGGTGGCAGTTTCGATTTAGTATAACTCTTTGCACAAAGAGATAGTGAAGAGAGTAATCAATTATCTAGTGCTGAGGATTACCAAACAAGGCTGAAGTGACAGCAAAAGGCAATGAATGCACAGTGGGAAAGACAAGTTTGCAAATTTAAAGGCTAAGATGCAAGTACAGCAAACTGAGTAATAGGGTGTGCAGTAAGGAGAATCAGATGCTGCTGACATATGCCTCTTGCTGTTTGTGCTGCTGAGTATTGATACAGATGCTGAGTGTTTGTAATGATGGCCTCAGTTGGCACAAGGGAAAAGGAAAGGTCTGAGATAGTTACATTGCTCAGTCTTTATAACACATGAATTAAGTTATCATGAGCATCGTTAATTATTAACTCAGGAATGAGAGAGGTTTTAAAAAGCTAGTGATTAGTGCTGTGATTCAGTATCAAACACTGGTTGATTAGATGTTGGTATTTGTATGGTTATATGAGTGGTTATATTAAAAAGATGGGAAACAGCTATATCGATTTCTTTTTTAGTACAAAGTTGGTGAAAACATGCAGTCTGTCTTAAAGACTAATCACAGGAAAACCTCCACTAGAGTAGCAGCAGCAAATAAAATGGCTCAATCTTGCTTACATTACTCTGATGCAGCAAAAAACGAGTAAAGGGTGGGAGTGAGACTGAGAAATTATACACACTTCAAATCAAGGCACAGTTCTCACAAGTTGATTGTACTCTTCAGTAACCTAATGCTCTTCTTCATGTACTGATGTTTTGATTTCATCAGAGCTGGCCTATATTTACTTGTCCTTTGCAAAATTTCATCTTTCATTTTTCAGCAGCAGTAGAATATGAAGAAACCAGCATGACTGCGGTAAAAGGAGTTGATATGTATTTATCTTGTAGGACAGACATAATTAAATGGTAGAGATTCTGAAAGAGAGAAGCAAGAGTATATTGCAAGTTTACTGTATCAAGGAGGGCATGTTAAATGTGGGTTATATATGCTTGAGTCTTACCAGTAGCTGCTAGTGTTACCCCAGAAGAGGGGGTGGCTAAATTTCTGATAATCTGGGCTCTGCAGGTTTAAAGGCAAAATATAGAAGCTGCACCATCACTTCAGATATAGAGGTATAATCAGTTACAATTGGAAAGAGCAAGCTACAATAATGAGCATATTCATTTGGTGGTAATTAAACATACTAAAATGGAAAAATATGCTACGTATTGAAGGAATTGCTTACACAGCTTTAACAGGCACAGTATTGTTTGTTGAGTGGTATGAAGCTCCGTTTCAAGATTTATTAACCTCACAGCTTACTTATATCTAGTTCAACAAGCTAACCAAAGTGAATGAAATCCCTCTATAAGCATCAAGCTCCTGATTTAACACTTCTGCTCATAACACAGGTGCATGATCACACATCTAGAATAGCCAGGCTGACTGTTCTGAGTATCCTGTCTTTGAATCAGAAGTTAAGAAATTCTGCCTCTGTCATCTGGTTGTGTTGTTGAAGCTAAAGAAAAATACTTCTGCCAGTACTAAGAGTGTCACGCTTTTGACTGTGATGGAGATTATCCTCTTGTATTGCTTCTACACAGTAGTGCAGAAGAAAAGAAGCTTTAGCTGAGGCTTAAGCAAAAGTCTTTCATTCCCCAAAAGAACAGAGTGTATGTTTAGCTGTACCTTTTAAAAATGACATATTGACACTTTTCACTTCTCATGTAACTCCAAAAATGGGGCATATGTATTTTAAAATGAAACACAAACACAGGAGTAAAAACTAATAAAAATGTTATTATTCCCTAATAGACAGTCTGTGAACATAAAAAAATGATGGACAGTAATATAGGTTTACATTCTCTAGCTAGCAATAAACAGTTGGAAGAATAGTCTGTGCTTTGCACTATTCATTACAACTACATTAGCTCTTCAGTCCTGCTATTTCAAGATGTCTTTTGTCAAAATGCCTTTATTCATATGCAGATGTGGGTGTCTCAGAACATGCGGCAAACACAAAGAATACAGCAATTAGATTAAATATTATGTTACAAGGCTAAGTCTAGTGAAGCAATTTCGATTTGCTGTCAGCTGGATCACCATTGCTTACACGTATGTAGTTAATTTCTAAGGATCGAGTACTTCCTTGATTTTTTTTCTTTTTACCAGCACTGATAATGACACCAGTAATAAGGCAAATTTTTAAAATGGCAAATAAAGCAAAGGTGTAAACGGAAGTTAGGCAGCTGTAGATGGGTAATGACTGTTGCTTAATTTTCTAAGGGTAAAGTTCAAGAAGTTTGAAGTATCATGTGTTAACAAGAAATGTGTCTCTTGCTTGGTCTCAAAGAGAAGCTGCATTCACAGTCTCCAAGCATGCAGTTTGGTGCTGGCATACCATGAACTAGAACTGTGATCTAAGTGTGTGTTTTTGAATGACAGAAGATCCTGAATCTGTTTTGATGTACTTATCAATGAGATACTTAAAGTATTTTCTATGGCTTGATACTGCAAAAAGTAGATTGCTGCCTTATAAATTTTCCAGTTTCTAGGAAGCTGGAGGGAAACTGGGAGAGCATTACTCAGTTGTCAGAATTTAAAACATCCCAGTGGGATTATAATCCTGCCTGCCAAGCTCAGCCAAGACCCACCTTAAGGAGCCCCCTGCATTCATGGTCCTGGGGAGTCACCAGACTCTGCAGTACCTTGATACTAGGAAACATAGGATTAGTTTTTTGCTGGGGTAGGCAGGCCCTTGACCAGCAAAGCAATGGCTTGTCACTGAAGCTGCTCACTAGGAATGCAGCTTCTGAGCCATGCCATTGGCTGTTCAGTAGATTTAAAGTGGTTTTCTTCAGTTGCTTTAGCAGTGTGAAACCCTCTGACCGTTGTCAAGGCTTTGAAAGTCTCAAGACTTTCCCTGCTTTGATAATTCAGCAAGCCAGGGTGCAATTCTCTCTTGAGATCTACTGTCATTTAAGCTGAGGATGAGAAATCTCAAAGAATGATCTGTGCTTTTTATTGCATAACTAACTGAGAAAAGCACCATATTCACAGGAAGATGTTGACTAATCACAGAGTCCAGTAACAGATCATAACTTGCAGTATAATATTGTTGGCTGGGTTTGTGTGTGTGTTTTAAACTTCACATTAGTTTGTGCTGGGAATTTACACCTTTTAATAAAGTTATTGGATTTTGACACTATTTAAAAGAAAATGCCTGTAGGTTATGAGTAACATAGCTGAGGAAGGCTGAATTCATATTCTATTTTTCTGGGACTCTGTATCAAGAGAGCTTTTGCTGAATGTGAAGGAAAGACATTTCACATAGTAAAATTGGCACCAAGCACAGTTTCTTTACTGAGGTAAGATAAGTGAAAATCAAGATACAGATATATTTAGTTGATACATAGCTTTTTTTTTTTCTGTCTTTTTTTAATTTGCTATATATCAGCTGATAAATAAAGTTATTAAAGATAATTTCAGTCTCTTTACTAAACTATATTTTATTTGAGGGAAAAGTGGTCTGTGCTCCTGGGAGCAATTTGGTATTCTAAAATGGTTTTCTCTGAAGTGTTTACTGAAATGGAGAAATTATTCTCCATATTCTCTCCATTTAGAATGGAAATCTACTCTAATACAGTGAATGACCCAAGAAAATGAAGAGTGCAGAGCAAAATAGTTTTTGAAGAAAATATGGGAGAGGTAGGCACAGGAGGCAGAGTAAAACCATTTGAGGAGATGGGAACATGAAATGCGAATATATGAAGAGATAGAGATGACCACATTTTTCATTGACAGAGTAATGATGATAATTTGAAAAGTGGTCTAGGTCAGTGACATGCTGACAATCCCTGATTATCTGCCCCAGCCAAAGAAAATCCCATCTGAAAGAAGCCTCAGCTCCTCCAGACCATCTCTTAACCAGGCTGTTTTTCAGTTTGAATTTTTGTCTTTCATGTCTATGAGCTTCAGTGTAGATTAGGGGAAATATTAATCCTAGGCATAGTTGGGTAAACTTAATACTCAGATGTTCATCTATCTTTGCAATAATAGTGGTTAACAACAATTTCCTTTTAATTTATTTTTTTAAATCTGAAATTTCCTCAAACACTGTAAAAAAACCCCCCTAATTGCATGTTTCAGACCTGCTCATTAGTCTATTCATTTCCTTTTCATGCCATCACAACCATCTCAATTGCTCTGCATATGACATTTCTTTTTTCTCGGCCTGTGTTATCAGGCTAATATATGACTTTTTTAATGTTTCTCAGGAAAATAAAGGAGGCTGCTTATAACCTTTCAAGACCAGTGACGAGCAATGAATGCTTATAAGGTATGATCGCCAGTTTTAGAACAGGATCATATCCTGTGTGGTGGAAAAAGTTTAAAAAGACAAAAAAGTAGGTAGGGAGATAGATAGGCAAGCACTTGCTGTTAGTGGTAGACGGACTGATGGAGGCAAAAGCTATTCTAGAAGTAGGGCTGCTCAGCATGACATCTGACATTGGCTTTTGTCTTCATGAAAATTAAGTATATTTTTATTTGCAATTTTACAGGACAAGTATGGCTTATGAATTGCATTTTTTTTTGTTTGTTTTCAAATAGAACTTGACTACCTTGACCAATGTTTTCAATGACATATTACTGAAAATGTAAGGGTTACAATAGCTGTGTGCTTTGTATAATGCAAAGTATAATTGAACAAGCATGTAAGGTGATTTGTGAGTATTATACTGCTGTCGCCATGATGTTAATACTTAAGAGATAATGTGTTTTCTTTCTCATGTTTAACTCCATAGGCTTATTATACCTGGTTAAGGTTAGTGCTTTCATGATTACTTCATTGATTTAAGCATTATCTGGAGAATAAATTGCATTAGTAATGACTTCAGGTGTAGAAAAAAACCCCATTGTTAACCTTGAATGTGAAAGATGTTTTCTTTAGAAATGTAAAATGAATTTCATTAAAAAAAAAGAAGCTTAGGAAATGTCTTAGAACAGTAGGAAAAATCAGTGAAAGATTATGGAATATTTTGTTGTCTGTGGGAAATAATTAAGCTAAAAGTCCTAATAAAAGTTGTGATTTAAAAAATATTGATTCTTTATACAGATTTTACTGAAATTGGGAATGCATCCATGCTTGGTAATCATGACTGCAGTATCAGTGACATATGGTTAGCTGTTTGTTATGGCTAAAATGTAAATGATTAATAAGGTTATCAAGGACAATCAGGAAAATTCAAGTAACCTCAAGTGTGTTTGTGTGTCTGTCGATCAAGTCTCAGTGAAAGTTAGGTGAAGACAGCTGTGTCCTCATGCTCTCTTTTTCAGTCAGTATCTTCTTGTTCATTGTCACAGTGACAAATGAAAGCATTTCATGGCAGCAACTGTCAAAACCCCTCTTGTGAGCCCTGCATTTTCTTTCTATTTCTCAGTCAACAGCTGCCATGAAATATGACTTCATATCAGTAAGCTACAGCCCTGTGATCAAATGGGCTAGCTGTTAGTCACTGGCTGGTGGCCATTTAAATGGTGAATGATGGGGTCTAGTTGGCCATTTTTCACTGAAGGAAGAAATAAGTCTCTCTTTATAGGCTACCTCATACTACAAACATGGAATATTTATCTCTGACACAAAAGCCTATTCAAACAGTGCGATATCAAACTCACTCTAAACTGATGTGCAGGCTGATTCATAAAAAGGTACTTGACCCATCTCCTTCTGTCTATAGGTTTTCGAGAAACTTCATTGCATCCATGTTAGTCAGAAAAGGAATGTATGAAATTTATTATGTATGGTTCTGGTCTTAATAATTAGAAGCTACCTGCCATCCAGGTGTTTTTCTTCATTTCTGTTAAATGATCTTTCGTCTCCCTTAACTTACTATACAAGACCTTCATTTAACGGAAAATGGGTTAGTGCATTTCTGGTCATAAGCAGGCAGTGTTGCTGGGTGGGAAGTACAAATCTGGAGTGAGGCATAAAATTCCTCAGGGAATGAAATGCGTGCTCACCATTAGTGGTAGTGTTAGTACATGAAAGAAATCACAGGTTAAACTTTCTCGGAAGTGAAATTGAATGCTATCCAGACCATGAAATAAAAAAAATAATCTTTAATATAAAAAAAGAAAAAAGACATCTGGAAATTATCCAGCTCATCTTTTTTGTAATGTCACTGCTTTCTCCTGATGAATATTCAGTGAAAAATCCATGTGGGATGCATTTTTTTTGATGGTCACTAAAGTGAAGAGAATAACTTATTTTAATGATTGGAAAGTAATTTGATATCAGCCAGTGTTGCAGAAATTGATTAGGTAAAGGATAAGAGGTTTTGGAGTAGAATTCAGCCTGTCAGATTTGTACGTCTGCTCTCTTTTGCCAGTTCCTCTTCTTTGTCACAGAAAAGAGTTGATTGTCATGTTAGCAATTTTTATTTTTATTTTTTTTAATGTTTAGGAAGATAATTGCAAAAGAGTGGATCTTTTGCTAATAAAAAATCTATTTGTAGATCTATGCCCTTCAAATTAATGATTTTTTTATTATTATTATTTACTCAGATTCATTTGCATTATGTAGTACTTGTCAAATGCTGATTTCTGGAAAATCAACTCAACATAACACTTTGACCAATTCAATCATATCTGACCTTGTTTTGATGGCAGAAATTTTGGCTGAGGTCTTGGAGTTTTCAAATCACTATTTACATCATTTTTGTATTTCTTTTCAACATCAGTGCTGGGACCTTGTTTGTATTTTTATCAGCTCACAAAAAGGTCCAACATTTATTTCATGTTTCAATCTGACCTTGTCAATGGGAAACGAATTTTCTAGCCAACCTAACAAACCAAAATTTTATATTTGGATAAATTTACTCAGTCTTCAAAACATTTTTAAGGATATCCTGTGTTTAAGATTAACATTATCTCTTTCCCTCATCTTTCCACTAACCCCCAAAGAAAAACTGCTGTTAGATCTCAGCACAGTAAGGTAAGCTGTTTTTAGCCACTTTGAGGTAAATTCAAAATCTGCAAGTTTCAGACTCTAACCCTTGTGAAAATTGGACACAACCTGTGTTATTTTTGCCTTTGGTCATGCCATAATTTAGACAGGTATGATTTCTATAAATCTTTGTCATTCAGAATATACTAATCATTTGATCTGTGCTAAAGCCATCTCAAATTTAACAGTACATGTGGGTCAGCACAGATGCCAAACTAATCATCAATGCCAGAATGATGTGTCTTCATGCTTTCTTTTTCAGTCAGTATCTTGTTCACTGTCACAGTGACAAATGAAAGCATTTATATATAAATAACAGAAATAACAGATGGAGGTGGTTATTTCAAACTTGACTAAATCATCAGACCTCACAATCCATTGTCAAGAGCCCCAGTGCCTCATGGACACTCATCACAAACCCTAGAGAGAAAAAGTCTGGCATAGTTATGAAAATTCATAAACACAATGCTTAGTCACGTTGACAATTGAGCCTAGGTAAGAGAAAGGAAGCCTGTGGTGGCTAAATCATGATGATACTGCAGAATATAAAACCATACAGTGTTCATTCTGGCTGGGAACAGGATTTGTGGAATAAAAAATGTAAAATTGACCTTGGTACTAGAGTAAAGTTAGAAAAGCTTGAAACAGGCCCTGGGGCTGTGTGAACTATTTCTGAAGACTTTTTTTTGTGTGTGTCAAAGAAGTAAACTGACTCATATCATTTGGCCTTTTCCATCTGGGAGGATGTACTTCTCCTTGGCATCACTGACATATTTCTTCTCAGTGGTTCAAGGAGAGATACCTTTGCTTTCAGTGAAAAAAGGTCTGATACATTTTGCTCACATTTAAAGTAGGGAAAGGGGCACAAGAGCAAAAAAGGAGAGGCATACAAATTGATATTCACAATTGAAAGTCAAAATTTTAAGTTCAGCAACACTTTGACATTCCTTTACTTCAAGCTGTAGTTTGGTTCGTGTGTCTCAACAAGCGCATATTTGAAGTCATATGCATAAATGCAATTTGCAGAAGATGAAAAAGTTTTATACAATATTGTTGTCTGGACTGACCTGGCAGAGCTTTCACAAAGAGCTTTCACTTATCAGAGGTCTTGGAGGAAAGGTAGAGTTTCATATGTGTCTTTTATATGAAGTTCCTCTGGCTAAATTCACAGACATTTTGAGTATTGAGCCTGGACCAAACTGCCTGTTTCGTTCATGCTCTTAACCACTCCAAGGCTTAATTGCGAACAGCTAACTAAAAGTGCAACTAAGACCTTCTTCATATAAGTGAGTATGAGACACATTCTTAAAGAGTTACACCATTATATCATGGTTAAGTTTGCTATGCTTTTTGGTCTTTAACCTGCCCTGTTAATGTATTACATGAAGAACCAGTCTTGAAAGTTTTTGTATTGCACGGCTTTAGGCCTTATTATCACTGAAGAAAGTATGCATGATCTGAATATGAATCTGAATAAGACATGAAGTCACCTGCTTGCAAAATCTGGATGTATGTAGTTCTCAGCGATGCAGATTTAGAAATTCGTGTTATTATTATTTTTTGTGTAAGGTGTTGAGAACAACATACTGTGGCATGAAATGAATTAAACAAATTTTGATCTTTAAGGTAATTATGTATGAAGGAGTTCTTCGCTGGTCCTGCGTGTGACATTAGTGTATATGTTAGCTATGAAGCCTGTATATGTCTTCATCATAAGCTAATTGCAACAGGGCCCAGTGTTTATTTGGAATAATTTATTTTCATCAGCTTGGAAAAATACCTGCCAATCTGATAGCTCAAATTTCTTACCAATTTAAATTTTTTACATTGATTCTTAATCAAATCTCCAAGCTTTAGTTTCAAGAATAGAAACACCAGTCTGTGGCAGCAAATCACTTTAAGAGTGCCTTTGCCAGACATTTAAATCTTTGGTATTAGCTCATGAATTATGTTTTGAGCAAATGCATTATTTACTAGCATGTGAAATCATAGTTCTTATTGTAGCTATTTTTAGATCCTGTCACAGGTGTTGGTGAATGAATAGAAAATAACAAATATGGTAACTATATTCAAGAAGGAGCAGCTCAGGAAAAAGAACTGGAGCAATATAGTATAATGGAAGAGCAAGGAAAAAGAGAAGTAGTTCCAAACTGATTAAATACACTCAAATGTAGATTGTATGACACTAATCTGTGACCTGCTATATAAATGATTGTCTGGAGGAAAGAAATGTGGTAGAGCTGAATCACAAAGATTTCAATAACTCATATCATATGCTATCACAAAGCAAAAAATGTTAGTTCAAGTTTGATGACATGAAAGCTGTTAGGAAATTTGTTTTAGTGAGTGCAGGTGAGAAGATGTGATATCTGCTGAAAAGACTGTGTGGCAGATTTGGACATGACTTACAAGCAGAATTCCTTAAGAACTGCAGGCAGACCATATTACAGAGAAAAAGAAAATTAGCAATAGGCTAATCAAACTTGTTGATTCAAAAAACTTAGAAAGCTCATGTATAAAGAATGGGATTGGATTTTAGACATGATGAACTGAATAATTTTCAGGAACAGGGTATTAGAAATTACATGAAACTGAATGGCATGAAATCCAATGTCATTCACATGAAGAAAAAGAGAATTTTTACTTATGAAGGCAAAGAGATTGAAAATAACTAAAGGCATAAAAATGTGTGTGCATTTTTTCAATTACCTGCTAAGTCTGTATTGTCCATGTGATCTGCCTCTGTAAAATGTAGTTGTGACCTTAGGTTATAACAGGAATGTTGTTTCCAGGAAAAATTGCAAAATATTAATGACATTATGCAAGGCATTGTCAGGAGATCTTAGCTGGAATAGTGAAAAAAAATGAGTTAAAATTGGAACAGGTTCAGGAAAGGTTTAGGAGGATGGGGAGCCTGAAGATATAGTTATGCTTCTGTCATTTGTGTATATGGCTTTAGTAGGTACATGCAAGTTAGTACAAATTTTAATAGTGTTGGAAGCAAGTGCCATAGAAGCATATCAGAGGTCAGGATAAGAGTATAGCCCAGATGCTAATTCAGTTTCTCAGACAGCTCTACAACTCCCACTGATCTGTGCAACCATGAATAACTTTAGTCTGGAAACTGAAGATTGTTGCTAGCTATTTTAGTGGATGGATTAATAAAATTCCTTCTGATAAGAGAAAAAAAGTAAATGCTGGAACACCTTTAAGACTAAACTTGAACAGTTAATGAAAACAAGATGCAAAGACATGCTAATCTTGTCAGTTGCACTTTAGAAATGCAGTTTTATTTGGTATAGCACTTGCAAAGTTTACCTTTGAAATATTGCAATATAGTATGTTACTGAGTCTCTAGTGGAATATTTTTCATTATGATTTTGTAATCATTACAGACTTTAACCAAGATGATGCTGAAACACAAAATAATCCTTCTTGGGTTATTAAAACCAGAAACAAACTGCAAATATTATTCCAGCATTTCTGAGACATAAAATGAAGAAGAAGAAGGCCACATATGGCAAATAGGCTGTTAAACATACATATGTACAGAAGAGTAAATTCTATTTAGAGAGGTCATGGGCATCTTCAGGCTCTGGAGTTGTAAAACTCCATATAACTGCCTGTTTTTCTCACTCAGATTTTAAGTTCTGGTCCTCAGTTGCTCCTGTCATAGCTGAAAAAGATCCATACGGACCTTCTCACTTATGCAACTGGTTATGCTAGCTTTATCTTCAGTCAGTCAGATCCAATGATTTGGACTCAGTCAACAAATTCTCATCTTCACCTACCTTGGGTGGAAAAGAGAACTCTCATCAACAATATGAGCTAGAATAGCCACATTCACAAAGTAGATTCTACAATACTTAAGATATGTGAGGTTGAGAGAGAATTTAGTTAGACTTAAACTAATAAAAGGGGTGGGTAGGGAAATAAAGTATTGAAAACAGTTTTATTTTCCATGGTAACAGACACAATACAGCTTCTGAGAATATAATGATGAAAGAAGAATAAAACACAAAAAAAAGATAAAAACTAAGCAGCCAGTGTGAGGATACTGGTATAGCAATAACCTCCTTGACATTTTTATTAATCTTGTCAGTTTAAACCATAGTATTATAATTGTATTACAATTATACAGTGTTA
Source organism: Psittacus erithacus (assembly GCA_009867235.2). Classification (NCBI taxonomy): domain Eukaryota; kingdom Metazoa; phylum Chordata; class Aves; order Psittaciformes; family Psittacidae; genus Psittacus; species Psittacus erithacus. Next base: position 8,501 of record WYDI02031759.1, on the reverse strand, counting down.
AAAAAAGAAGTCTTTTATTTGAGCTTTGCAAAGATTTATAGGCATGACAATGTAATTAAAAAAACATAGTGAATTTTGCTTTCTTACTTGCTGCTTCACAATATACAGTGGCAGACATTTTTTTCAAATATAGGGTGGTATCAAAGCTCCCTCAGAGTGGCAGAGCTGGTAGGTTTCACTGCTGTTTGCTAGCACGAGCAAAGTGCTGAGACCGAAGAGAAGGCCATGACTCTGGAGGCACTGGAGTGCTACACGCACCTTCTTTGTCACGTTCCTCCTTTTGTCTGACCTCTTCTTCTTCTGCTTCCACCATGGTCAAATTCTTCTTACTTCCCAGACTTCAGGTATCTCACAATATTCTCACTTAATCTGTACTCCATTTCTTCACAAGGTAAGTCATATCTTCCTCCTTTTACCTATTTTCTTGTTCCACTGATGTACAGTTGGCTTAACTTACACTGGAAACTCCATTTTCCCTCACCCCCATCACCTTAATATTCATGGGTATTCCTCCTGTCTGTTCATCCTTGTCACCTCCCCAACCTTTTCACAGAGGTTTAATGCTCTCCTTCATTTTGAAGCTTCATATGTGTTATTTTGCCTTCAGCAGTGCATTGAGAAGGACAGATAACCTGCTAAAATATATCTGATGTAGAGAGAAATTTTGGAGCGTACATTTTTTGAATTTCAGTAGGATATGCAGGACTGACAATGCTTCAAGCAACTGAAGACTGATACCATCTTAATAATACCATATTCCAGTTGTGACTAAAACATTAATTATGAGATTGTGTGCTGTGTTTCAGCTGTGGTCGATCTGAAAATTAGTTAACTGTATAGCTGAAATTCACCATCTGAAAACTCTAATTTATTCACAAATGTTTTCTTAAAGGCTTTATTGTACTTGAAAGCAGAGCTTTTTTTTTTGTGGATGTTGGTAGGAGATTTTCCACAGATATATGTGTCTTAATCACTGAAGACAGTATCAGTGGTTATACAGGTATACATTGAAGACATCTGAGAGCAAACACATTGTGGTTAGGGTATTTCTGTTATACTAAAGAGGTTGGGTATAGCCACTGGGTTTAGCTTCACTGCCTGCAGTACATTTTTTCTTCAGCTGAGACACAGTGAGTGACCAAGTAGCTACTACTAAACTATTTAATCAATTACCTACAATGAGATAAACCTAATGGTATTTTTGTTAGGAAAGGTCATCCAGTCTGTTAGGAGGAGCTAATTGAAAATAACTTCCTTAGTAATAACCATTTTGGCCTTCCAATTTTTTACTCCATAACTATAGTTGCAAACAAATAAAATATTAGCCAAAGAACATTCAGGTGTCAATCCTTCTTGTGATGAAGGCAATATTCTCAAGGAAATGAGACTGTAGTTTTCCACATTTAATTTCATTTTGACACTGAAGGAATTAGAGGGGTGAAAGACTAGCCCAGGGCTTCCTAAGCAAGAATTAACTGTCCTTTTCTAATAATTATTAGCATGTTAACCTTAAGAATGCACTGTGATACTGTGTTCATTATAACACTTCTAACAGAAATTCGGTTCTGTAAAAGTCTGTGAGGCAGGCTGCTACCAGGTGGTTTTAGAACAGTTGCTCCCTGAAAGCCTTCATTCTTAGCTTAGTCAGCTGGAAATCAGAAGTGAAAGTGTTTTCTGCTCTGGCAACCTAGACATGGAAATTCTGTTAAGAATTAAGGAAGCAAGGTCACATTTTCATGCAAAATACTTTTGGTTATAGTCCTATATCTGTGTTTTTCATCAGTTCTTTAGTTCTTATTTGTCGACTGGCTGTAGAAGAGCGTCGATTTCCCATTTCCTAAATATAACAGTTCAAAAGCCTTTACCATTTTATTACTGTAATTATTTGTATTTTTCATAATGCTACAATGATAGCTTTGTGTCTGATTTATGATGTACTTGAATAAAATTAAAATATTACTTGATGATATGAATTGTGGATGATTTTGGAATGGTCTACAGTTGTTTCAAAATAAAATTATGAGAAATTGTTGGCAAATGCTTATATTAATGCCTTATAATTGCAAAGCAATGAATTTATTTGATTCAGGTGAATTTATTATCTTTTTCTTGGCATCCCTTATTTCATACAAAAAAGATTGAAGATGTAACAGCTACCAAAACTGGTTTGATTTTAAAACTTCAGGGCCATTTTTTATTTTAAATTATCCTTTTTTTTCCCAGAGCCATTCTTTAAAGAAGTCATTCTTTTTTCCTCTTTTTTAATTATTCATTCCTCCCACCCTCTCCACTTCCCCACCCCCAGCATGTAAGCCACATTTTAAAAGGGAAACTATAAGAGAAACTTATTTTTCTGACACTGAAATTGCTTTCTCAACTAAAGAAGAAAGCTGAATTGCTGCTACCTTGATTGCATTCCTAACAGTATTTGTTCTCAGATGATTCTTTAAGTACTTTGTAAATCAGATTCCTAGGGATGGTGTCTTGACCTACATTTCAAGCAGTGGGGGTAAAAATAGGTAATTGTTTTGCAAAAAAGGAATGATGAAGACTTTTCTACAAGCATTGAGAGTGAAAAGGATATATTAGTGGTCATTACTGACTGGGCCTGCTGGGATCAAGAGTGTAGAAATCCTTTATTATCTTCTAATTGTCTCACTTGTTTTTACATCCTAAAAATGTCATTTTACATGTCTTTAAGTTCCAGGCATTCAGTTGCAAGGTTCCCAGGTGCTGTATACATCAACAAATAGCTCTTTAACCTCCAACAGAACTACGTCATTTTATTAAAATTCTCTTCACTTTACAGAAATAGAAGAAAAAGGAAAAAGAAGCAATTTTCCTTGATCAAAAAGAAGGCAAGACTCCCTGAGGGAAGACCTTTTGGTTCTCCACATTTGCTTAATAATAACACTTTATGATCATTTGAAAATAGAAGGAGCATCTTCTGAATGATGGATCCAACTTTGGGTAGCTGTTGAATAGAGTATTATGGAAGTGTAATGAAAACATTTGGAATAAGACTATACATGCAGAGGGCTGATTAAAGACAAAATCAACTGTTTCAGAAGGACAATCCTTCTTACAGTCCCCTGCCAAATACCGATTTTCAGTCATTTAAGTCTAAATGTGAAACCTGGCCTTAGTTATTTAGTGCTAGCTTCACTACTGGCATACTTAAAGGTGGCATTCTGGGGCACTGCAATATGCTGTGGACTAAAACTTTTGGTAATGGGTGCTACAAGTTGACACATAGAGGAAAATAAACATGAAAAAGACTCAACAAACAATTAAATGTGGAGTTGTCCCCAGAGCGGCTGATCCAGCTGTTCTGATATTGATTAATCCTTCAGTAATATGAAGAAGAGATTAAATACTCAGAGCTTGAGCTTGGAGTTATAAATATTTTTTGCCTTTTTCTTTAGATCAGAAAAATTAGGTGTGAAAGGATAAAACTATGTAGTGGGGATAAATGAGGAAAGAACAGTTTATAAGTAGATTTGCCATAAGTTATTTGGCCTAGGAGAGAGCAGGTTTCCTTTAGTCTCTGAAAGACATAGAGCTTTTGCACATCAGTGTTCCTTAATACCACATACCCCCTATTACTCCCCTGAACCCCAACCAAATGACCAGCAAAAATATTTAGATTAGTTGTGTCTTCCAGAGGTTAGTTCCATGGTAGCTTACTCGGTAAAGCTATTAATGAGATTAAACATCTCTAAGTGTCTTGAAAGAAACTGTATTTAGCTTATAAAAAGCAGAAAGACTCCTGAGAGTCATACTTTCTAGGGAAGGTGAGAAAGTACCAGGTAAGGACTGTTCTTGCTCCAGCGTACTCATATCTTGGATGATTACTAAGTTCTTTTTAAATAGAAATCTTTTTTTCAAACACTTCTCTCACTTCTGATTTTTGGAGAACTCTTTCATTTGTACGTTCATTTGATTCCCATTCAAGACTGTGCATCATAAGGGTAGCATTAAGCGACACTGGTATTGGTACCTGGAGATCATTAATTCAAAGTGTATGACTTCACTTTCAAGACTGTAATGGAGCTGTTTAGTTCTAGGCTGTATTTCTGTCTGTACAGTGTTCAATGCTAGTATCAAATGGCAGTCTACTTGACTACTACACAGCTTACAGTTCTGGGAATTTAACTTCCAAACAGCTTCATGCTTTGGATTTGCAGAAAATTCAACCTAAGGGAATGATACTTCAAGGTTTATTCAGTCAGCCTTGAAAATCCTCCTCCAGAAAAATTATACATTACCCTATATAGGAACAGCTGTGACACAGGACAAACATAAAATATTGCAAGTATTTTAAGTGCTGTATAAATTGCTTGTATTTTTGTTTTCTCTCCACCTTCCTACCTTACTTGGGAGAAGTGGTTCCTTCTGAAGTTTTTTTTTGGGTTTTTTATCATAACAAAATCTGTCAATGCTGTAGATGAAGCATAATGATGTGAAAGCAAATTATTTAACATACCTGAAATCACACATGTACATGCAGAAACAGACTTCTGCCAAGTGACACTGACAGGATCTTGTGCTTTTATTGCAAAACAGAATGAAAGACTTTTATGGCTCTTGGCCATGGAGAAAAATAAGAGACAAATTGGATTTGCCTTCTGCAGAAGTCAGGAAGTTAACGTTTGTACTTAAAAAGTGCTTAAACAGCACTGATTGATTGATATCTGAGTTGATTGGTAATGCAAAACAGAAACAGTACTATCAACTCATAATTTGTCTTAAGACAGATGGAGAGCCAAAATGATGCCAGATACTGTAACTAACTCTGCTCCTGACTCTGTGACTTGCTAAATTCATAGAGTTAAAAAGAGTTGAGTGTAGTGTCCAAAAATACTTTCTTATGGCAATCTTTAGAGAACTGTGAAAATAAAAAATAACATAGGTGCCTATTTATGCCTATGAGTGTAGAAAGCAGGACAGAAAAGGATTCAGAATACGACTTCTTAAGTCCAGGCCGTAAACTCTACTTTCTAACACATTCTTTCTCCAAGCTGTTACATGGACAAATTGGTTGATTTAGTAACAGAAATTTACAGCTTTTTGAAATATTTCAAAATCAATCTTGTTGTTCAAAAGGAAGAGACACCCATTGAAATGTAAGCAGCATGCAGGACTAGTGCTATATTAATCTTTACATTCTGATTAACATCTCTACAGATCTCTGCTTTTTTGTATTTTTGTGCTAACTAGTGCAGTGAAGAATAAAATGTAATTAATCCTTAAATTAAAATATAGCAATTATTCTGTAAACCAGTGCTTTTAAAATAAAACTTATTTTGCTTTACATTAACACTATAAATACACAAATTACATGAAGGTAGTGGCAATAAGTTTTGAAAACTCTTAAATTTCATTATGAGTTCTTGTCTGATTACATCCTAAAACCAGGTTCTAGATGAAGCAGACCATCACTAGCATAAATGTGGAATAGACTTACCTTGACATCTACTGTTACATCTTTTTCTGGAATAGGCATCTACAGAGGTATTATACAATATAATGTGAAAAATCATTAGTAGAGTGTGCATTAGGACAGAAAAAGGGATGCATATTTACATTATATATCTCACCGCAGTATTCAAGCCCTTCTATCGCATTTGCTCTGAATCTTGGCGGGGAAATATATCAGAGATTGTTATAGTAGATGATATTATTTTTATTCAGCTATATTTTTTTTGACTAGCTAGACAGAAATGTTAATGGTATTCTCATTTTTAATTTTTTTTTGTCTGTATATGAAGCGAAAAAAAAGTCATAATTTTATAACATGGATATGTGTGGTTCCTGTGAACCTTATTTCTGAGATACTGTATTATTGGATAATGGCTGAAAGTCTGCAAATGTGAAATTTCCTTGCATGGAAACAAGGATAGAAAGCTTTTATCATTTAGTGTTTCTCCCTATTCACAGAATTGCTGTTGCAGCACAGGGCACAAACTTCATTTACGCCATTAGTTGACCTTCATGCAGGTTTGATGATTTGTAAAATCATAGAATGGTTAGAGTTGGAAGGGACCCTAAAGCTTATCTAGTTCCAACTCCCTGCCATGGACAAGACCAGGTTACTCAAGGCCTCATTTGTTGTCATGGTTTAACCTCAGCTGGCAACTAAGCCCCACATAGCTGCTCGCTTGCTCACTCCCCTCCAGTGGGATGAGGAAATGAATCAGAAGAGTGAGAGAAAACTCATGTGCTGAGATAAAAACAGTTTAATAGGTAAAGCAAAAGCTGTGCACACAAGCAAAGCAAAATAATGGATTAATTCGCTGCTTCCCACCGTCAGGTATGCAGCCATGCCCAGGAAAGCAGGGCTCTATCATGTGTAATGGTTGCTTGGCAAGACAAATGCCATCACTCTGAACATCCTCCGCCGTGCTTTCTTCTTTTCCCAACTTTTCATGTATGTTGAGTAAGATGTCGTATGGTATGGGATATTCTTTGGATCAGGTGGGATCCCCTCCCAACTTCTTGTGCACTCACAGCATACTCGCTGGTGGAGTGGTGTGAGGAGTAGAAAAGGCCTTGGCTCTGCGTAAGTACTGCTCAGCAGTGACTAAAACATCCCTGAATTATTAACACTGTTTCCAGCACAAATCCAAAACATAGCCCCATACTAGCTACTATGAAGAAAATTAATTCTATGCCAGCCAAACCCAGCACAACTGTGCATTCATTCCTCCATAAATTTCCTCCCCCACTTCTGCTGTGTTATGGAAAAATCTCACCAATATTCCTCTAATGGTATGCAGTAGGTTGTGATGATATTATGCATGGAGGAGAAAATTAAATGTAATTCATCTATTGGTCAAATCTTTGTTGTGCATGAACATTATCCACTCAGTGAAGGGGCTGAGATGTCAGTCAGACATTTTGCATGGTTTTAGAATTTTTCTCTGTAAAGGAGAACTGAATAAATCCTATAAGTTTGAGTAACAACAGCAAGCGAGCAAGATGTGGAATTACCAATCTAACTGAGCCTTCATTCAAACATTAGAAAGTGCAATAGCCGGGCAGTTATGGAAGAAATTGTTGATTCGGCCTAAACGAAGTTAGGCATGGAGACTAAAGCTGGTCAAAATTTTTTCTGATTCTCAGAAATCAAGTGGTATGATGAAAGCCGGTGGCTTCTAATGCGTGTGAGTGAGTACCTCCGAGCTCCTCACGTTCTGTGGCAGGGCCTCCTTAGACCTTGCCACCACTACTCATTTAAACTCCATAGTTCAGTCCCACCTCTGCCAGCCCTACTACTTCATCCAATCCAGTGTTTCAAAAGCTCAGGCTATCAATCTTACCATATTCCCACACTATTTCCTTTTCCTCCTTTCAAACACTGGAAAATTCATACTTGGATGTTTTAGGCACTTGATTTTATACATGATATTACATGATATACAGAGATATTCAATCTTCTTCAGCCAGTGAGCTGGCTTCATTTGGAGCTGAGCTCAGATGCCTGTATACAAACACCCGTAGCATGGGGAGCAAACAAGAGGAATTAGAGATGTGTGCACCTCTATGGGGGTATAATAGGTATCACAGAAACATGGTGGGATGGCTCCTGTGACTGGAGTGTTGGAATGGAAGGTTACAGGCTCTTTAGAAAGATGGGCCCGGCAGACAGGGAGGGGGAGTTGCTATTTATGTTAGGGATAGGCTGGAGAGCATGGAACTCTGTTTGGGGACAGGTGAGCAGTCAAGAGAGAGTTTGTGGCTCAAGGTTAAAGGGAGAACAGCAATGGGAGACATTATTGTGGGGATCGGTTACAGACCGCCTGATCAAGAGGACTCTGTGGATGAAGCACTCTATAGGCAGGTAGGAACAGCTTCATGCTCACAGGCCCTTGTTCTCATGGGGGACTTCAACCACCCTGATATCTTTTGGAGGGACAGGACAGCCTGGCAAACGCAATCCAAGAGGTTCCTTGATTGTGTGGAAGACAACTTCCTTCTGCAAGTAATAGAGAAGACGACAAGGAGAGGTGCCATGCTTAACCTCGTGCTCACCAATAGGGAAGGGCTGGTTGGAAATGTGATGCTCCAGGGCAGCCTTGGCTGCAGCGATCAGGAGATGATCGAATTCGAGATCCTCAGGACAGTGAGAAGAGAGTGCAGCAAGCTCACCGCCTTGGACTTCCAGAGAGCAGATTTTGGCCTCTCCAGGAGCCTGCTTAGTAAGGTTCCATGGGATATAGCCTGAGAGGGCAGGGGGGCCCAAGGATGTTGGTTAATATTCTAGGATCACCTGCTACAAGCTCAGGAGTGTTGCATCCTAACTAGAAGGAAGTGCAGCAGGAGGGCCAGGAGACCTCCTTGGATGGACAAGGAGCTGCTGAGGAAAGTTAGAAGGAAAAAAGAGGCTTATAAAATGTGGAAGCAAGGATACATGGTCTGGGAAAAATACAGGGATGTTGTCCGGGAAGCTAGGGACCAGGTTAGGAAAGCTAAGGCCCAGTTAGAATTAAACTTGGCTA
>WYDI02031758.1:0-14971 GCA_009867235.2 Psittacus erithacus | reverse complement strand
ATTATTATTATTATTATTATTGGTGGTAGCAGCAGTGATTTGTGTTATACCTTAGTTACTGGACTGCTCTTATCTCAACCTGTGCGAGTTGTATTCTTCTTTATTCTCCTCCCCATCCCTCCGGGAGCTGAGGGAAGAAGCAGGGGGGGTGAGTAAGTCGGCTGCATGGCTGGGCTTAGGCCATGACAATATGTGTTACCATAGTGTAAATACTACAGTGCATTTAGATTTCTTTACTCTTCAATAGGTACTCTTTGGATTCTCTTACCCAAAAGCACTGAGTGCAGAGTTCATTTCAGTTTGCTTGCCTGACACTTAAAAGGGAAGTATATAGTGCAAAATTGCTAAAGGTTACACAGTTTGACTTATTCTAGTTTACAAAGAGAAATATTATATGCATGTTTAGGGCATCAGCATGGAAGTGATTCTCCCTGTTCCTTAGAATTTCTGCTGAATTATACTGATTTTAATTTCTGAATGATGTTTTGCTTTCAATATAACAAAATTTGAACAGTTACACTTGATTTTAGAACACACACACACACAAGTTTAAAACAAACATTTGCATAGAGTTATCTTTGATGTCAAGTCTTAGGCAAACTGGCATTATATTATACACTGACTGTGCTTTATACATATGCATGTTTCACTAGATAAAGTAACATCCCCTCTACTAAGTAGAAAATTGCAGTAATTCCCTCTTCTATAAATGAACCTTTATTTTTCAGTGACAAACCCAGAATAAGCAGAGGCTAGAACGTAGCCAGGTTGCAATTATTTATTTGTTCAAGAGCTTTTTAAGCCAATTAAAGAATGTGTTCAGACATTTTCATGAATCTGAGGGTTTCTTTGAAAAACATTTTAAACCTTGTGTTTATTAGGAAGGATGGTAAATATATTTTGTCTACAAATTGAACAGTGTGCAGTGGCAATCTGAAGTAAATTCTCTGTCTGGATTCCTCTATCTGCTAACCAGTGCGCTCTGAAGTGAGAATAGTGAGTTCTGCCACTTCATTAGATTGTTTTGCTTCTTACTCTCTCTTCCTTTTTTTAATATATTCAATGTTGTCCAGTGTAATTCAGACACTAGGTTACATAGATTGGGATCCTTAAATATTTTCACAGGACTAGAGAGAGAAAGAGAAATCAGTTTTGTTGCTAGGAAATCACATTTCAGATGCTAGAGATGATTAAAACGTGATGAAGAAAGCTGAAATGGAAAACTAATTTAGTGGCATTACTGTAGTTTTGAAGAAAAGGTTAGAGAGAAAGTACAATAATTTTGAAACAAAAAAGTCTTCCTTTCACAAGTTGCATAAGGTTATGCAGAGTTTTATGCCTTGTCCTACTTTTGGCTTCATATATAAAATACGAATTGACTTTGATTCTTGTGTAGTTTTTGGGATTAGAGGGATTTTTTTCTGCTCCCTCTCTCCATTACTTTCCAATAAAATACAAAGAAAATTAGACTCATCACTGTTACCAATTTGACAGTTTTAACTATGAAACATTTCTTGCCTGTGAGCTCTAACTTCAGCAAATTTCATTTTTATATGTGGTGAAACACTAGAATAGGGTGCTCAGAGAGGCAGTAGATGCCCATACTTGGAAACACTCAAGGTCAGGTTGGAAAAGGCTCTGAGTAACCTGATCTATTTGAAGATGTCCCTGCTTATTGCAGCATGGTTGAACTAGATGATGTTTAAAGGAACCATCCAACCCAAAGTACTCTGATATTTAAGTTTTTTTTCACTGTCATGTATTGAATTTCTTCTTGGTAGTCTACTTTGCCCGTCCTTAAAAATCACATCTAAAAATTACAATGTAGAATGAATTGCCAGAAATACACATCTTGCTTTAAATGTTTTGCTTCAAATAGCATGCAGGGCTATTGCTGAAATGGTCACCAGAATACACTTAGTTATAAAGGGTGTTTGTTGGAGGATTTTTTGGAGTGTTTTACAAAATACAAATGTCAATAGCAAAGTGCTTCTGGCACTTCCCTTCAAGGATAGGAATTATCCATTAATTCCCAACTTCTCTTTCCTACTTTTAAATCAGTCCATTGTAGTGGAAATTTTTTGTCATTGTTTTGTATTTTTGCTTTTTGTCAAAATTTTATTAAAGTGTGCCTACGTGGTATATTGTGATGCAGTGAAGAACTAAGTAGTTCTGTTTTACCCCAGGGAGATGAAATTAGTTCATGTTGAGTTTAAGTTTAACAATGTTGAAAATATTAGCATTAACCTGTATTGTGATTTTTCTCTTGTCATACAGCCCAACTGTTCTTCAGAACTGAAGCTGTCTTTGCACCTGTTTTGTCACTCATAATCTTAAACATGATCACAATAATAGTAAGAACTCCCTTTTCCTTCCCCAGTTGTATTTAGTTGAGGTGTCTTTAATTCCTGTTTCACCTCCCAGTTGTCTATTCCTGCATCCTCTCATTCTCTCAACAGCCCAGAATTCTGGCATAGATCATCTGCCAGATTGAAACCAGCTCCTGTGTCTATATTTCCCCCTCAACTGCCAAATGAGGCTGTGTTTGCTTAGCTGGAGTGGTAACAGTAGTGCAAGGACATCTTGTATTACAGCCACTTGACCTTACCTGTACATATTTGCAAAACCAGAAGAATACAGAAGGAAAACAGCCTCTGGTTCTCTAAATTGCTGTACAGGTTAAAAATCTCCAGATAATTCTTTGTTTCACACCTTTATTTCCACAATACTTTTCTTCTGTTTACTTTCCCTTTTGTATTTTTATCATTTGAAGCTCTTAAACCTTTGTTAAATTAGGCTAACATACCCAGCTTCCCCAAAGGCACTTTGCTCACTTCACTTCTACTTTTTTACCATTCTTCCATTTATGTTTATAGTTGTCAGCACCATTGCAGCACAGTCTGTCTTTTGGAATAGTTTTGTCTAATTTTTTCTGCTTTAAGGAAGAGGGGTGCTGAAGGACTCCCTTATTTCCAAGAATAATATAAGAAGTTAATATGTGTGGTCAAGTTGGCTGACATATCGGATGTCTGGGGATTTAGAAAAGAAGAAGCCAATTTAAAGTTATATTAAAGAGAAAATTAATTTTAAGATTCCAGAATGGATTAAGACTGGAAAATTAATTTACTTGGATTAGAAATAGTTGGGAAAAAGAGGTATTTTTGAGAGGAAACTTTTGTTTACTTTTGACTAATGAGGTTCAAACTCGATTAAAACTTCATTATTGTTAGCTTTTTAACAGTGAATAGAAATTCCTGGCTAAATAAAAATGTACAAAGCCAGAAAATATCAAGCAATATCTGGAAAGGTGCTAAGTTACAGTTGCATCTACTCACTGAAGTCAAAGCTGATAACTAGATTCTGCTCAGATATGAAGCACTTGAAATTAGTGACAGAATGGGGACACTGCCCTCTGACAGTGTTTCTTTTGCAAATAAAGACAGAGAATTTGGTCTGTAAGTGAATAAAGAATCCTATGAACATTGACTGTGATATGCTTTTTCTGCAAAACATGTCGCTTAGGAGATTCTTGCAATTTCTTGCAGCCTTATCAAAGTATGAAAAAAAGACCAGAAGAGCCTCTAGTATGGGCCTCTGAAATGGACTGCTGAATTTGGTAAGATCAGGCACTCAGTACTTTGATGAAACTTTCTGTAGATGTCACTGAAAGTTTAACCCTTAGCTTCATAGGATGTGTACAATCAAGCAAGTGTACAAAGTACTTGCAATTAGTGATCTGCGTGGAAAAGAGAAAGTGTTCCTGTCTGTGAGCAACATTTAGGAAAGGTGGACTGCATCTCTCACTTGAGGGGAAGTTACTGGGAAAAAGTTGCCCATGAATAATTTTGATCAGCTGAAGACATTTTAGAAGATGGAATAGCAGAGCTTTGTAGAAGAAAGGAAAGTTTAAAGATTTCTAATGATAGATTAGATCACTTGATATTTGTATATGAAGGCTTTAACATGTATATATGATTGTTTATATTGATCTTGTATATATCCTTGTGTGCTATGCCTGAGTATACTAACACAGGATAAGTGTATGTGTACACCCTCTATTCTACCTTTTTCATTATGAACCATGGTAACACGGCAGCAAACCCCACTTTTACTGTGATGAAACTGTATGAAAGAAGGAAAGAAAATGACCTTCTCCTCAGCTTTAGTAAAATTTTACTTGTGAAGCCAAACTGCAGCTCTATGCCCAGCATGATGCCTGTTTGCCCCCAAATATTATACTGTGTCTGCCAGCCCCGGGTTTGTGTCTGTGTCACCCCATTCATCTCAAACAGAACTGCATGTCTGGAGCTGACAGCAACAAATTAACCTGGAGTAGCAATAAGGATATTGCAGCTGAGTCTAAAGTAGACACTTATGATTAGGTACCATTGTCTATAAAGTGATTTAGATACTGCTGTGGTGAGCTGCCTGATTTCTCTATTCAAATATGAAAAACAAGAGATGGATTCCTCCATGAAACAAGTGCAAAACTATGGGCATAGGAGTACATCTGAGCATCCTCTGCCTCTCCAATCTGGTGCTTACATAAATAACTCAAGTCTGCAGGTTAGTTATGATGTCAGCTGAAAGTTTGCACTTTTCTTGGAGTATATGTCAACCTGGAATAGGAGGTTCTCTCTCACTTCATTACTGTTAATTTATACAAGATATTTTAAAAACATTTTCTCCCCCCAAAAGGGAGTCTATAAGAAAACTTCTTTTTCTCTTTTACTCTGTTTGCCCCCATAAAAGTATTCTCCTTTGAAAGAGCAATATATATAGTATGTTAAAGTTTCTTCAGTCTCTTTCTGTTTTGTTGTTTGTTTTTTCTTTCTTCAACATACCTGTGTTTATAGTGACACTTAGCAATGTATACAAGTCCTTCTAATGACTCGCCAGGACTAGCTCGCCCTAAAAATAGAAGTTTGTCCTAAATGAACACCCAATGCTATTAACTAACAACTCTGACTTGCCAAATTTTTTTAAGAGATGTTCAAGATACTTGGGGTTCAGCATATAATATAAAATCCACACTTTGGCAGCAATTATTTTAAAAAATTAAACCTGCACTAAATACCTCAAAGTGCGGCAAATGCTGCTGAAAATCCTGAGCACAATGAGGTAGCTAGAGTAAAACAATTCCCAGAAACAGACTGACATCTTGACAATGGTGGTACCCAAAGGGAAAAGTGAAACCCAGTGATACCATTTGTTTCCTGAAGGGTGGGGAGGGAAACAAAAAAAGAAAAATAAAGGAGGCTAAGAATGCATGTGTATTAAGAAGTAAGCCATGCAGTGATGAAGAGCCTAAAAGACTGTGACAAGCAATGGAATGTTAAAAAAGTTAATTTAATGAGGTACATAGCAATTTCTTCCTTTGAAAATTTTTGTAGTGTAAACAGGGTTTAAAGCATTCTGTTGCTCACGTATAGTCTTCCCTTGTGGCATCTGTTAATGTATTGCAATTACAACTCCACCTAATATTAGAATAGAAATTTGTACTGGCTTTCAGTTAGAATAACGCTTTCTCAGTGACAGAAGAAACAATTGAACGCAACCTTTAATGGGACAGTGTTTCCTCTCAGAACACCATGGGATATGAGGTCTCCCTCTGTAGCTTTCAGTTAATTGCGCACAAAAAACTGCAGGAGATGGTATTTGTTTAAAATTGTTGCGGGCACTGTAATAAGAGATGCCACTCTTAATTAAATTGGATCCTGTTGTAATTCTGCATGGGAAAGTGGTGGTGCTAATACAGATCCTGAAACATTTTGAGGTGACAAATGCTTGTAATAAGAAAACACAAGCATGAGCAGCTGATACATGAAAGAATTCTTCTTCATATCAAATCGAGTTCCAATCACATGTTTTCTGAAATAGCTTCAATTTCAGTTACCTTTAGTTAAAAAGTCAATTTGTTTGACCTTACATTTAAGCAGATTTGAATATTCTTGGCTATATTCAGCTTTGGTGGAATGAACTAGATTTCATAAGAAATCAATATAGTGACTTGTGTCCTTTAGCCATCTGTGAATAAATGCTCAAAATCATTGTCAAAATTTACATCTGTAAACCACACAATCCAGCACTGCTATTTTATAGAAAATTTACATGTTCTTCAGCCTGCAATGTAAATACAGAGGGTTCTTTGCTATCTAATATCAAATCAAAAGGTAATATTCAGAATATGGATAGGTTGTATCTAGTCTTATAATTAACAAATTCACTTTCACTTCTAAATGTTTTCTTCAGAAATAAAGCAAGAAAGAGACGAAATACCTTTTTTTTTTTTTTTTTTTCTTCAGTCAAGACAGTTATGCTGAATCTTGGTGTGGTTTCTGCTTGTTTTTTCGTTTTTCAAAAGATATGTTCCCTCAACCAAATAAGAGAAATTACCTTTCTCCTGAAAACTGTAGCTGGACAGAAGCTGCCCTTAGATTAGTAGGTATCTCAAGAGTATATATAAAGTGTAGTCTGGAGAAAAGATAAATGCAGGTCTTCTTTCATTAGAGTTTTCAGAGCATCAGACAATATTTTATTTCTCACACGAGCTCAGAAACCGGCTTCCAAATTTCCTAAGTGTCTGATCAAAATCAGAACAGCATTACTCTGTCATAAAAAGTTTCATGATTTCTTAAAACACACAGGAGAGTTGATTGACAATGTAAAATGGTACAAATGAAAAAACTGCAAAAGAAAAGCTATTTAGATGTAGGAAAAAAACCACCCCAACCAAGTCTCATTTTGCTATGGATGGAAAATGGTTTGGGTATATCATCTCAGGATGTTTCCTGCTCCTGGAACTTATTTAGCTGCTAAATTTAGTAGTTGTACAACAAAATTCAGTCTCAGCTTTCCACCTGAAACGCAGCCTTTCCTTCACAGTCACTCTGTTTCAGATATTATTGCCCTCTTGCCACCTGGTGTAAGCTCTTCAGAAGTTTACTGTGTTCCTGGCTCTAATCTGTTTGATTTCTATGAAGTGACATTTTCAATAAACTAAAAAATTTCAATTAACATAATCCAAGATGCTATTCCACAGTATATTTCAACAACCCACTTTAAGGATTAGGAAAAGAAATGGGCTGCTGAACTCAGATCAACTTTAAAAAAAAAGTTCAATCTGTATTTTCTCTGTAGTTTGCAAATGGTGGTCATCTATTTCACCACTTTTCGTATTAACACTATTATTTTGTTTATTGATTTTTTGGTTTTGTTTTTTTTTTCACAACTTGCCTCTAAATACTGAGCATCAAACCTAAAATTAACAGACATGATATTTCTAACTATGCTTTGTGAAATACAGAATTTAGAAAATTAACTAATTTAGAAAATTAACTCTGCAGGCAACTGTAAAAGTTGCAGGCTGAACCTGCGAATAATCTTGTAACTCCACCATTCCTTTTAGTAGGAACAGCTCAAATGACTCCATTCTATGCATCAGTGTCTTACCTCCATCCTTCTCTTCATAAAAATATGTGAGAACATATATATCAGAAAGTATGTTTTTAAAGTGTGCTTTAAGTATGTTTTTAATCTGAACCCTGGCCAGCTACATATTCTACAACCGTTTAATTCCACATTGAGAATGTCTTGTGCAGAACTGTTTCCATTTCTCTCCAGACCTGGGTAAAGTTAAGAAACATCAACTCTGTAAATGTCAAAGCAAGAGAAAGAAAAAACACTCCTTATAAAATCAGTGGGATCCTTTCCATTTCATGTACCCTGCCAGGTGTGCCTTTGCTTCATTCAGTTTCCATTGGAAACTCAGTGACAACCAAGTAAATTAGCTCATTATTATGCCTGTAATTGGTGGAAATACATAGTATATGTTTGTCAAAAGCTTTAAGATGAAAAAATTGCTTTACAAAATGATCTTGGATTTGGAAAAAGAATATTTTCATCAGTTTTAGAAAAGAGAGATGAAACAAAATGGGTTTTGGTCCCAGCAGAAAGAGTTTATATTTATCCTTGGAAAATGTTTCCCTCCAGAAGTCTGCTTTATTTTTAAAATGTTTTCAGAATAAACCATTTTTATCTGATAAGATGGTGATGGACATATGCGATGGTTGTTAAAAAATGCTATTTTTTGTTCCAAATGTATCTTAAATCTTCATTATCTTTTTTCCCAGTACAAGGAAAATCCCTTGTTAGACCAGCTGTTATGACCTCAAATTTGATGTTTATATAAGTTTTACCATTATTGCATAGATTATTAATATTTGTTATTTACTTTAGGTTTTCCTCAACAATTAATGGACTTCTTGTTTCAGACACTGTGCAAAGACAAGTGTTTCTGAGATGTTGTACAGGAATCTTGCAATTTAACAGGCCCATTTTGTAAAAAAATAAAACCAGTTTCCCAAAGTGCCACTTTGTGTCTTTCAGACTACAGTGCCAAAATACAAGAATCCACTGCTTGGACCATTTAGTATTGCTGACAGAAATAACTATGAAGTACAATCTAACTAATGGTGATAAAAAAGCAGCTACCAGTACAAATATGTACACATGTGTGTAATTAATACATCTGCCAGCTTCAGAAGAGTTGCAATATACAATTTCAGGTTATATATAAGAACAAAATTTCCCTATGGGCAAACGCATTTACTCACAGCCTAACAATTTATAAAGTAAATGCTGCTACAAGATTGCTTCCTAGAGGATGTGTCAGTAGCAAACCTAAAACACTATCCTTTCTCTTTAGAAAATACTGTGCTCATGATATAGTTTCTGTGGCAAAAATTTTTCATTTATCTTGATTTGAGAGATCTCCAGGAAACAGCTTCTATATTCCTCAAGAGCTTATGTACATTTCCTTGATAAATAAAGATATGTAATCAGAAAAATCCTTTTCTCCTGAGATGAATAATCTTGTTTTTAAGAGTGCTTAGAGGCAGTAAAAAGAAGGGGCAGAGTTGAATCATCACACATTAACAAAAGACACAAAAAATTTGTGCAAACACAGGCCTGGTTAAAATGCACTCTTTGGAGCTTTGCAGAGTATATTACAGTCTGCAGCATAACGGCTTCTGCTTTAGGTATTTCACAGCTCAGCACAATATATTTCAGTGAGGCAGGCAAATAATGGACATATATATACCAAATTAATTTCTCAAGGGACAAGGCTGTTCAGCCCAAACTACTCAAGCATCATTCCTTCTAGACTTTAGCTAATTAATGTAGTGCAATTTAAGAAAAGGTGGAAGGGATCATATTGATAAGTGTCAATAGCGTACGTTTAAAACATCTATTATTTCTCTACTGTGCCCTAGGAGGCCTGCAAAAAAACCATCCAGCAATCACTTACAGCTAATTGCTAAGCAGAAGACAATTAAAAAAAAAAAAAAGAAGAAGTAAACCCCCTTCTCTTCTCTTTTGTAGCTATTTTATCTGTATTCCTTTCCCCAGCTCTCAATCTAGCAATCAGAAACATATAGAGAATAAGGACATACTCTTTTTAATCTATTAATTGCAACACTGTTTCTTCAGAAGCTGGATCATCATCTAATGCATTTAGATGTTAGAAGAATTAATATTTTAAGTCAGATTTTGAGTGTCTGATTGTAGGATGCTATTGAAAGCCTGGCTTGCACTGAGCATTCCTCATTCTCAGTGGTTTCAATGTAGAAAAGCATTACAAAATTAGGATATCCAGGAACATTAAAATGCATAGGTGCTTGAAGTCTTTCTATAAACTCAGATCCTATGAAAAAAGAAACTTTACTTGAGACCTAACATCTAAATTTGTTTTTTTCCAAGGTTAAAGAGTCTCCTTTTGTCTTTACTCTTACTGGGGAAACTTGTAATGCTTTTTGTTTAATTAAGTGACAGAATAAATTGACCAAGGCAATCAGGAAGTGTTTTGATCCAGATTATTGGGATGGAAACTATACTCAGCTTTCCCAGTAATTTATAAACCAGCATCTTTCTCCATTAGATCTGACAACTACAATTTACTCTGGACCTCTTGATGCAGCTTGTCACTACCAACAGGCCAGTATGTGCATGGCCAGAGGTTACAACATACTGATTCATTAGGCTACAGCCACGAATCTGCCACTTCAGAGAAAAGGCCCATCCATCTCTCTACATTTAGCTGTCATTCCTACCATGAATGTAATGCTATTACTGAGACAGCCAAGTCCATTGCTCATGCCAGATGTTGTTAGGAATTCAATCCATCCTATCTGTGAACACTAGTCCCTTCAAACAACGAGATGTTGAGTGGATTACATATTGAGTGGTGAGGTTTTTTGGTATTTAATTATCCAGCTGAAAGGAACATGCTTAATTGTTACTGCAGTTACTGGTTAGTGACTAAATAAAGGAATTTTATGAAGAGATGGTAGAGCATCGGCAGCTGAATAAACCTTTCACAGCACTGCAATGACTATGACAGAAAATCATTCTGTCTTTACTGAACACAAATGCCTCTCTTGTTGGGAAAAATGAACAGGTTTTATTTTTGTTTTTAAGTAAGAAAACACGTCATTATTTCAAGAAGGCAAATTCGTGTTGCTCAACCTCGCACTGACCAGTTTTGGCTCTTAAAGCAGGAATGTTGCCAGGGTGTATGGGGGTAGTAGCATAGTGCCAGCTATTCATACACTCTCAGATGTTCATGCCCGGGTAGCCAGGGAAATGTCTGTTGGTTCTGCAGTGTTCAGCAAAAGGGCTAAATAATTTGCTTGGACATGAGCTGGTCTTGCAGAAGTTGAGAGACATAGGACACTCAATGCCATCTCTCCATATGTCTACAAGGCAGCAGAACCCAAAACCATTTCTTCACATACCACATAGAAGCAAGACTCTGAAATCGAAATGGAGTTAAGCGTCATCCTTTCATTAGGCTGATTAAAACTGTTCATATTGCAGAATTAGTCTTTTACTTCTGTACTTGGCTCAAGCTGAAGAAAGAAATATTATTAATCTACATGATATTTTTAGACTAGCTAATAGTGCTATGTACTCTTCATCAGTGTTCTATCTTGTAATACGCCCAGTTACTTTTTAATAATGAAGCCTTGAAGAAATTGAATCAGGGCTTAGGACTTTATTAATTTATCTATGTGAAGCTCCATTCTTATTTATAAGCATAAGAAAGCAAAATAAGCAGCTGAAAATGCAACAATTTATTCCCCATATTTTTACCTAGGAGATAAGATATGTTCAGTAAAATAGAAATAGAATAAAACTGAATTTTTCTGAAAGTAAACATGGACACTGTTTTTTTTTTATTTATTTTATTTTATTTGGCTTAATGATATAGTCTGGAACCTATGAGGTAATCATCCCATTTATTCACTAACAAGTAAGCAATGCCTGGTTCATTTACCAACTTTACTTTGTTCCCAAATAGAAAGAAATTATTTGTGATTTTTGCATTCCTTTGATGAGGCCAGTTTGTCTAACATTGTTGAACTGACAGTATTTGAAGGTGAAAAACAAGTGCCTGGACTGACTGTCACTGGAGGTTTTTGAAAGTATTTGAACTGAGTTTATACTACATTTAGTGATAATTTAGCATAGTTTATCAGAGCTTAAATTGAAGAAGGCCGACCAGCTTGTGAAAGATTTTTTTTTTTTTTGCAGTTATATATACAATTACTTCCAAGGACAATGTCTGTTAAATTGATCTAGTCTAGGAGAATGTTTTTTTCTGCTCCTGCTCTTTATTTGCTGAGACTAACAGCCTTCAGAGCTGAAAGATCCCAATTAGCAGCAACATGTGGCTCCACTAGATTGGCACTCTTGCACATTATGCCCTAGATTTACATCATTTCACAGATTCCAATGGATGTCACTCACACCAGCGCAGGGAGTGTTATCCTTTCTTCTACCTTAATGGTTCTTTTATAATTTTTATATAAACAAGAGCACTGTAATCAGCTGCATCTGCTACTCTTCTCCTAATTCTGATCTCCTAATTCTTCCCATTTTAAAGCCACAGCAATAATCTGAGATTGGCCACATCAAGGGTCTCTGGTTGCTTGATGTCAGTTTACTCCAGCTTGGTAAATACTAAAACACTTGACAACTGACTCACAGATCCCCTGCTAAGTATTAAGAGTTAATCTGTTGACAGCCTGATAACTGACAAAAGAGTGGGAACAGGTATTACTATAGTTAACTGTTTAGGGTTAATAATCCATTTATACAGTGCCTTCTGCAAAACCTGGTCTCTCCAAGATAGAAAGCAGTCTTAACCTTGTTTTGCTTTAATGAGGTTTAGACACATCAGGCGTTGAACCATGACAGCTTTGTACTGTACACAGAAGAGTCTGCAGTGCTAATCTTTATTTATTTTGTTTCAAAAAACTATAAGGAGCATCACAGCACCTTAAAAGAATTTATGTAATTTGTATAACCACAGCACCCTAATGAAGTATATACAGTCATCTCTACAAATTCCTCAATGTATGAAGTACAGCAGTAATATCCAATATGCTCTGACCCGAAATTTGGCTTTACTGAAGCTCACATATGAATATTTGCACACGTAATATTTAAGGTAAGGGCAGAGTCATATAACATATTGTTCCACCTCACAGGCCAAAAATATGAAGTAAATGAAGGAACCTAAAAATTACATAATCACAGGCCTTTTGAATCTATTTACAAGTTTTCAGATTTCTGTTCCAGTCAGCATTATCCAGTCACTAAATCTGGTGGGAGACTAATGTGCAATGTTGTACTATTTACTGTTTTGCAAAGCAGAAAATTGATACAATGACTTTTGTGATTTTCCCATTTCCGTCATGCTTTGCCGTCTTAACAGATTATATTTATAAACTGGATTTATTTTTATTCATCTATTTAGTTATCATCTGCAGCTGACTTAGATGAAATGAAAACTGTAAGATCATGGGCCCTTTTTTGGGACTCCACATGCAAGGTCATGCAAATGAAGGAATAAAGATAATAGATCGGCTGAGTTCCTCTTTAGTCTTGAATTCAGGTCTTGATGATATATTTTGGACACAGACACTTGTGCATTGATTCATGAATGTCATTTTTTCAATTTTTTATTTTTCATAGCTCTCAAGTGTTTAACTTTTGACTAAAATCTACTTTCTCTCTTGTACCATATCAGGCATCCTGTTAGCAATACATAAATAAGTAGACATAAACAATTCTCCCAGTAAGCAGAAATCTGATTAAGTCAGTTCAATATAATATAGCAAATGCAGAAAAAAAAGTCCCACAAAAAACAACCAAACAAAATATCCTAAAGAAACTGAACATGACAGCTATATTTGAGAATCAGGTAATAAGCCCCAGATAGAATCTAACACAATTTATGAAAATTATATCACTGAAGGGAGAGGGGATGTCCTGAAGCTGTGACTAGATTTAGGCATAGAATTCCTATTGTTTTTCATAAGGACTCAAGTTTCTAATTTTCCTATGTGCTTTTGTTAATTCTCCTATCCAATAAATTATTTACGAAGTATTCACTCTATTCCAATTAAATTCATCTCCCAAATATAAGAATAAATTAATTAATGCTAGTGTAATTTGAAATTGGTCTTAAAGGCTTGACATTTAAAAATAAATTAAAAAACGATTATTAGTAATATGATTTTTTTTATTGCTGAGGTATTTTCTGTGAACTTTGCTAAAGAATCTGGTCAGCAGTGGGTGATTCTGAGAGTAAATACTAAAACAAGCTTTTTTTAAATGCAACATGAAGCATTTATACTTTCAGTGTAATCTTATGCCTTATAAGACTAGACCAGCTGCATGAGTGGATTGTGATTGGTGTTGAAAGTCTGACTGCCTTTCTCCCTTCTAAGGGTGCAATTGCAATTGGAATACTCGTGTTTTGTATTTTGGTTTAGGATGCAGGTCAACATAAACTGTAGCTGAGGCATTTGTGCTGTGATGTTGTCCTATCATATCTCCAGTTGATATTGCTGAATGGTTTCTGAGGGAACTGAGAAATGCTTTGGCCTATTCCTCAAAACCAGGATGCAAATAACCAATATTGTCTGAAAATAACTAAAGACTCTTGTAGGATGTATCAATGAACATTTGCTCTCTAGGAACACAGGACAACCCTGATCCAATAGAAGTCCAAGTCACATCTTGAAATTTGATCATTCTTAACACTTAGTGAAAATGTTTATACATTTCCAGGATCAAGTTTCTGGTCTGATAGAAAGCTCTGAGGTGAATGGGAGAACTTAAATTGCCTTTGAAGGGCTATAACTGTGCTTTAAGCATGTGCAGCATTAGTATTAGGTGTATTGAATAATTTGACTGCTCTTCTCCAAGTATTTTGGACTGATACTTAGACTATAGTTTACTAAAAGAAATCTGTCCCTGCTGACAACTGCTGGGGTAAATAACAGAGAGAAGACACATTTTGAGAAAGACAGATCCATCATAAATCATCCCTCCGGGCCATTTACAAGGTCTTTATGCAGCTAGTAAAAAATGCGTATTTAATCAAGCATTGAAACTGGGGCCTCAAATCATGTCATGAGTGGAGTATATCTGTCCAACAAACTTATTTTAGCTGTTAAATTTTTGAATATTTGATTTATTTTGTTTTTATTGCAAAGTGTAAGGGATGTGATTCTAGTTATTAATAAGAAATAAGTCAGTGCATAAAGACATAAATGAGAAAAATGGATGATTAACCTTAGACTGAAAGGAGTTTAAGTGTAAAAACTGTATACTCCATTAATAATACCACTTAGAATCATAGAGTCATAGAGTAGAATCATAGAATAGTTAGGGTTAGAAAGGACCTTAAGATCATCTAGTTCCAACCCCCCTGCCATGGGCAGGGACCCCTCGTACTAAACCATGTCATCCAAGGCTCTGTCCAACCGGGCCTTCAAAACCACCAGGGATGGAGCATTCACAGCAAACCCTGGGCAACGCATTCCAGTGCCTCACCACCCTCACAGTAAAGAACTTCTTCCTTATATCTAACCTGAACTTCCCCTGTTTAAGTTTG
>WYDI02031757.1:0-15381 GCA_009867235.2 Psittacus erithacus | reverse complement strand
CACTGCCAGGGATGGGGCAGCCACAGCTTCTCTGGGCACCCTGTGCCAGCGCCTCAGCACCCTCCCAGGGACGAGCTTCTGCCTACGAGCTCATCTCAGTCTCCCCTCTGGCAGGTTAAAGCCATTCCCCTTGGCCTGGCCCTACATCCCTTGTCCGAAGCCCCTCTCCAGCTTTCTTGTAGTCCCTTTGGGCACTGAAGCTGCTCTAAGGTTGTTGCCCCAAAGCTGGACACAGGACTGGGGGGGGGAGGCGGGTGTATATGGAGGCTGTCTCAGCAGAGCAGAGCCCCAGCCTGTGTCTGTGCTGGGGATTGCCTTGAACCAGGCACAGGACCCCGCATGTGCTGTACCCCATGAGGATTGCACCGGCCCACCCCATTAACTAATTAACTCCGTTGATTTCAGCCCATCGGGCTGTGCCTCAGCCTTGCCCCTCTGCTGTGACAGTTCCATTATGGGGATGAGGGCCTGGGGGATACTGTGGGAAGGGGGTGCTGTCAGGCGATGTCTGGGTCCATGGGGCAATGAAGGGAGTCCTGGAGCCCTGTGTGGGGTCTCATCCTGTGACATGGGATGGGGTGTTTGGGCTGTGGCCCCCCTGCACTCCTGCCTCACACCCACTGCGGGTGTGAACCGCCCCCACCAACACAGCACACACACAGAGCTCATTTACTGGTGTGGGGGGTTTAATGCGGAGACATCC
Source organism: Psittacus erithacus (assembly GCA_009867235.2). Lineage (NCBI taxonomy): Eukaryota > Metazoa > Chordata > Aves > Psittaciformes > Psittacidae > Psittacus > Psittacus erithacus. The sequence continues at coordinate 14,678 of WYDI02031757.1, read as the reverse complement.
ATCACCCGTCCATCATCCACTGTCTTGTTTTGTGCCCCAGGGCGAGGGTGGGCTGTGGCACTGTTGGCACTGGGCACCACCCAGCTCAGGCGCTGCCCCCTGGCTCCAGCAGCTCATCCCGGCTCCCGGGGATGCTCAGCCCTGGCAGAGCATCCTCCGCAGGCCCCGGCAGGGCGCAGGGCTGCAGGAGGTGGTCCCAGTAGAGGCTGAGCGTGGAGTGCTCCTGCTGCTCCAGCTCCTTCAGCTCGTGCATCTCCTTGGCGCTGGCCGCGGGGGTCTGTACCTCGAAGGTCATCTCGAAGCGGCTGTAGTCCACCCGGAAGGCGCCTTTCTCCAGGGACATGCAGGGCTCGAAGCGGTACCCCCAGAGGATCTCATCCTCTGTGTACGAGGTGCGAGCTTGGCACGTCATCCCTGTGGTGAGACAACACCTCCATGCTGGAGTGCCACAATGAGCCACCCGCTGCCCCACGAGGGGTCTCCAGCCCTGGGTCACCCAGCCCAAGCCCAGGTTCCCTCCCCGACCCCACAGACCCACCTGTGGCTTCCACGATGCCCTCGAGGATGACGATGATCTCAAACTGCTCCCGGTGCAGCGACTCGGCTGACATGTCCCAGAAGGGGCTGCGGTGGTTGATGACGTGGCAGATGATCTGGGGCTCCACCAGGAACAGGCGGTCCTGGCCTGTGTCGTAGCCCAGGTTCAGCTCTGACTGCTCCAGGGGGATGAACTCACCCTCAGCTGTCTGCCGGGACTTGATGAGCTTGGCCCGGATCTTGGCATCCACCATGTGGCTGTCCCGCAGGTCCCCCACACGGAACATGAGGCAGAGCTGCTCGTCCCGCCGGGAGATGACGCAGTTCTTGCTGAAGATGAGGGTCTGGGCGCGCTTCTTGGGCCGGGAGATCTTGACGAACATGCAGCCCACCATCAGGGCGTCAATCATGGAGCCCACAATGGACTGTGCCATCAGCAGGATGACGCCCTCGGCGCAGTTGGCCGTCACCATCCGGGAGCCATAGCCGATGGTGCGCTGGCTTTCCACTGAGAAGAGCAAGGCAGACACAAAGCCGTCGATGTTCTCAATGCACACTGGCCACTCAGGATCACCCCGGTGCCCGACGTCTCCCCTCACCCAGGCGTCAAAGAAGTAGATGGTGCCAAACACCACCCAGGTGACGATGTAGCACATCATGAAGACGAAGAGGAACCAGCGGTACTTGAGGTCCACGATGGTGGTGAAGATGTCCGAAAGGAACCGTTTCTTCTCCTGAATGTTGCCCAGGTTCACCTGGCACTTGCCCACCTTCGTCACGTAGCGCTGCCGCTGCCGTTTGCCAGCCTGGAGCACAGGGCTGTCCTCCTCCAGCAGCCGGCGGCGCCGGCCCTGCAGCCCCTCGGCTGCGGGCACGGCGGTGGCGGCGCTGCTGCGGGCAGGGGTCCTGCCGCGCACCGAGCTGGGGATGTTGGCCACGCTCAGGGCGTGCAGCGGGCACCAGCGGGCACCGCTCTCCTGCACGGCAGCCGGCGGGCACCAGGGCAGGTCACCGCGGCTCCGCAGCAGGGACGGCTCGCCGGGGGTGATGCTGCTGTGGCAGGGTGGGGATGGGTAGTTTGGCATCAGGATGCTTCTTCTGGCAGTGGCAGCGGCTTGTGGGTGGCTGTCTTCTGCTAGAGCCCTAGGGGCAGCTGAGGGATCAGGCTGCAGGGGGGGAAAAGAGCCCATTGATGAGCAATCACCTCGGGCAGCACCGCGGTGGCATCCTGCCCAGAAGATGCCCCAGAGCCCCGGTGCAATCCAGTCTGTACCTTCTGGGGGAAGGTGCCGCAGTGGCTGGTGTCGGTGGGCGGCCGCGGCAGGTAGGCCAGCATGTGCTTGGCAGTGGGGGTCTGCGCCGGGGGGATGGAGTTGCTGCGGCCGCGGGGCTCCTCGAGTGCTAGCCGGCCGCTGCCAATGCTGTTGTGGGTGCAGGGGAGCACCATGGCGGTGCCAGGGCTGGGGCTCAGCCCCGGGCTGGGCACAGGGTCCTGCCACGGAGAGCACAAAGCAGAGGGTTATTGAGGACAAGGAGGGTGCATTTCCAAGGGGCGGGATCTGCCGTGGCTGCCCTCGCCCGGCAGCGCATGTGCCAGCCATGGAGCCGTGCCGGGGTGGCCATGGGCTGGCACTAGATGGCTAAGCCCATTAGGGGCTGTAATTGCATTGCAGAGGCCGGGAAGGAGGCGCCCGCCTCCGAGGGGAGCAGCCCCGGCAGTGGGCAAGGTCCGGACGAGCGCCTGCAGCCGCGCTCCATTCGTGTCCCGGGCCCTGCCTGTAATTGCCAGCTCTCTGATGAGCTGCAAGCAGAGGCAGGTGGCCCTGGGGCAGGGGGAATGGCAGCCCGTGATGGGGATACAGACCCCACTGCTGCACCCCCTGCGACAGGCTGAATCCGGCCGGGTCCCCGCAGGGGGGTGCAGTGGGAGGTCAGGTTCCTGGAACACAACCTGGAGAGCAGCGAGCTGCAGGGATGAGCCACATGGACACGTTGCCTCCTCCCAGCATCCCCTCACCTCTGCCAAGCAGCAGGCTCAGCGTCCTCGTCGCAGCGATGGAGGACGTCAGCCTCCGGATCCATTCCCCCAGCCCTGCTCAGACCCCTGGCCGAGGAGCACCCACCTCCTGTCCATGCGGAGCGGTCGCCGCGCCGGCAGGCGTTGATATCCCCTTGTGGCTCCTGCTCTGCCCTGGCAGCCACCGGGCATCTTCCCACCGGCTGCGGATGGGAATCCTCCACTGTGGCCAGTGGGAGGGAAGGACTGGGAGCTCTGTTGCGGCCGCCAATCCTGCTCCGGCAGCAGAAGGTGGCCCGTTAATCTGTCTCAACGACAGGCACAATTACCTTGAGATGATTTAATCAGAAGGAGCAGGCGCCCCAAAGGCAGGCGGAAGGAGCGGGAGGGGTTTCCCAGTGGATTTCCCTGCTCTCAGAGTGATGCTTCCCTTCTGTTCTTGGGGATGGGATGGTCAGCAAGGGCTGGAAAACATTCCCCCTCTTCTGAGTGGTCCATGCTTCCTCACCTTCTCCTTTTGGGAGCCCCTTGAGAAGTCCCACCCTGGTGCTCACCGGGGCTGGACCCTGGCACCAGCAGAATTTGGTAATTTCCAGGCTGGGCCCCAGTATCCCGTTGATAAGAAAGACAGCAGATGATGGAGAGATTAGTCGCTAATCTCCCGGGGAAGATGAATCTGCTGCTGGACCCCAGGGAGGGACATGGAAGGGGTGGGTGGGAGCCGAAGTTGGGATTTTCCTGGCAGTGCATCCCATCCTTTCCCCATCCATGTTCCGGCAATGGGGCACCTTCTTCCTGGGCAGCATTCGCCCATGTCAGGCACCAGGAGCCATGTCCCTAGGGAGGGTCAGGGTGCAGGACTGGGCCATCAGTGCCCATCTGTGAGCAGCGGGCAAAGGCTCCCCCCGCTCCCGCGTCCTCAGCGCAGCTCTCTAAGGCTCCTTTTCTGATTAATTTAACGAGTGAATTGGGGTCGATGCCTCTGAGAAGAGCCTGACCTCGGCTCTCTGCTGCCCGCATCCCATCTCGGGGTCCCCTCCCGGCCCCACCACGGCTGGAGCCGCGCTGCCGGGAAGCTCCATCCCTGCCAAGGCTCCGGGTGGCCGCGGATTTGCGTGCCTTGGCTTAACCCTCCCGGCCCGGAGCGGCAGCGGCGGGAGCGGGGCCGCAGCCCCAGCGGGACGCGCCCGGCTTCCCCTGCGGAGCGTGGAGAAGCCGAGGGCGGCTGGAAGATGACAGTGGCCACACCCCGGCGTCGGAGGAACAAGCTTGAATCAGCCGCCCCGGGCGGCAGACGCGGCCGGCGCTGCTCCACAAGCGTTAATGCCCGCGGCCGCCGCTCAGGGCCGCTTATCCCGGCCCGGCGCGCATTCAGCGGCCGGCGTGAGCATGGCCGGGAGCTGGCGGGCGAAGGCGCAGGCCGGGGGGATGCTGCTGGCCCTGCTCGGGTGGGTCTCCTCCTGTGTCACCACCTTCGTGCCGCTCTGGAAGAGCCTCAGCCTGGACCTGAACGAGCTGGAGGTGTGGACCATGGGGCTCTGGCAGGTCTGCATCGCCCGCGAGGAGGGGGTGGTCGAGTGCCGGGCTCACGGCTCCTTCCTGGCGCTGCCCGCCGAGCTGCGCGTCTCCCGCCTCTTGATGTGCCTCTCCAACGGGCTGGGGCTGCTGGGGGCCCTCCTGGCCGCGCCGGGGCTGGAGGGCTGGACCCCCTGCGAGAACAAGCCCCGGCTAAAGCGGCGACTCCTGCTCGCCGGGGGAGCGACGTTCGGCACGGCCGGGATGGCCACGCTGGCTCCGGTGTCCTGGGTCGCCTACAACACCGTTCTCGACTTCTGGGACAGCACCGTCCCCGACATCGTGCCCCGCTGGGAGTTCGGGGAGGCCACGTTCCTGGGCTGGTTTGCCGGAGCCTTCCTCGCCGCCGGCGGGCTCCTCCTCGCCTGCAGCGCCCGCACCACGAAGGCCTCGACGCCGCCGGCCCCCGCCTGCCGCCGGCCCCCTGCCGCGGGCCATCACCCGCTCCCCAGGCCCGCAGACCTGGTCATCTAGGGGCTCCGGCTCGCTCTAGAGGTGACCTGCTGACTGCTGCGGCCGGGTTTTCCCTCCCTCTGTGCGCCTGCTTCGCGTTTCCTTTCCAAAGGAGCAAGGGCTTCGAGCAGGCAGCAAGGCAGGGGCAGAGCAGCAGCAGCGACACGGGAACAGAGTCACTTGTGTCTGAGGCAGCAGTAGCATCCCTTGTGAGTTCCCCATCGCCAAGTCCATTGCAGTCAATGGCTACGCTCCAGAGTAACATCTCACTCCGTGCGTGTCCATATCACTGTGATGTACCCGCAATAAATTATCACAGTTGCCAGCAGCGTGTTTCTGTGCTCTGAATGCACGGCTGCATCTTGCACGAGGTGCAGCACGAGTGTGGATGGAGAGTTGAAGCTGCAAGGAGCAGTGCTGTTTGGGCTGTCCAGAAAAGACTGACGTGGGGGGGGAGTTGAAGAAGGAAAGGTGGAAAACAAGGGTAGAGGGAAAACAAGAGATGAGGTGGTACCAGGGGTGGCTCCTGCTGCAGAGCAGGACGCCAGTGGCTGCATCCCCTGCAGTAGCCTCGTCTTCTTGGGGCTAAGACATAAAGCTGTCAGTGTGCCACAGACCCTCTGTAGGAAGCTCTTCAGCTGCATCCACTACCTGTGCGAAGAGGTGAGAGGATGTTTGGTGGGTCTCCTTAACCATTTCTTCCACCTTTTCCTGACCCAGCTGTAAAACTAAAGCCTGCTTGCACATCCCTGGGAGACCAGCAGCATGGACCACCAGTCTGGACTAACACCCGGCATCCTGACAGAGGCCAGCCACCTGCTACAGCATTGGTTAAAACCTGAGTTCACCGCTGGTTTAATCCCTGCAGCTCAGTGCCACAGGCGCGTGACTGCTCCAAAGGAAGCCCCCAGCCGACACCGGCATTCCTGCAGGAAGCAAAGTCCTCTCTCCTATGCCAGGTCCCTTTCGAAACCCGCACTTTGTTCACTGAGAGGAGAGGAAGGAGCCAGAGGAGAGGGATCATTCCCCGGTGATTCTCACGCTGCCTGGGCTTGGGGCTGGCCCGAGAGGCAAGGGGGGAGAGGTGGGTGCTCAGCCCTTCCTGAGGAAGAGCAAGGGGTGGTAGCATGCAATGCAAAGAGCTGTGCCCCCATGGCTCCAGCTCAACCCAAGTGTTGTGACTTGCCAGGCACTGACCTGTGCTCCCAGGAAGCCTTTGCTGCTTTGTGTTTTAAAGCAGGTTTCGAGTACGTGAACATTTCACTTCCTTGCAGAACCACAGAGAACGGGGCAAAGCCATTATCTTGGGAGGGTCAGAAGAGCCAGATTCTCTCTCCAAACCACATCCTACCGCCTGTGTATTGCAGTGACACACGGCATTGTAGAAGCTGTCTAGAAATGACAAGTCTGCTAGTCTGCTGGCTGGGAGGGACGAGCGAGGCACCATATTCTCACCTTCTGCAGCCAAAGCCCTCTGAGAAGCAGGTTGGAGGTATCTTTCTGCTCTCCATCATAGCAATGGGGCACAAAGCAGAGGAAGCAGCAGCTCTGCAGCATCCCTGGGCCTGACACTGGCCTGCCTGTTGGGGCCCCAATAATCCCTGCAGGTAACAGCACTTCTGCCTCATGTAAAACCACCAGGAGGATGCAAGATTATCCCTCAGGAGGAGTTTATTCCTGAACAGCAGGGAGCCGCACACCAACAGCAGGGTGGGACCATTCTAACAATCCCTATTCTGAGAGCTCTGCTCATTACAGTGAGTTTGGTGCTAGGAATGAGTCCTGGAGACATGTGCCCATGGTACTGGGATAAAACCTCAGCCCTGGGTGTGTCTCTCTGGGTCTCCCCCCTCCTCCTGTGCTGCTGACAAGAAATCTGTGCTTGGTCAGGTAGAAGGGTGTCATCACAACACAGGGTCATGGCATCAGCTCAATAGGTAATTAAATGTTTCAGTTCCCCAATTAATGAAGAAAACAGAGGTTTTGGCTGCAGGAAGGGAGCAATTGTCCCTCCTCTTCACTAATTTAAGTGCAGGCTCCCTTTTCCAAAAGCCCCTGGGCTGCTGCAGTGGAGCTTGCAGTGGGAAAGGGCTCAGATTGATTCAGGGCTTGGGAGAGATTCTGACACTGACAGTGAACACAGGCACTTCCTCAGGACCTGCCTCTGCATGTCTGCCCCATGCCGGGCTGTGCTCAGAGGCACCAAACACAAATGGGTTTTGGCTAAAGCACATGAAACCCCTGTCCCAGTGGCTTCCCTGGGGACCCAAGATGAGCCCATGCACCGTAACACCAGAGTGGAGTCAAACCACAAAGGAAGCGTTTTCATTCTAACATAGAACAAATGCTTTTATTGCACTTTCAGAACAACTCTGCATAGTCTGAACAAACAGGGTCCCAACAACCGCCACAGCCCAACACGAATACAGGTGCCCAGCAAGGGGAACGCAAACAGGGCGCTTGTTTCACGGAACATCAACACAAAAAGCCCACCACCACAAAAAAGGAGCCCATTCCAGCCCTCAGTGGTTGTCAGTGCTCATCTGACAGTGAGCCCTCCTGAGGGGAGAAGGACGTTTGAGGGGAGGATGTCCTTTGGATCTCCCTTAGCCAAGCAGAAGAGAATCTCCTCCTCTCACTGCTTTCTCAGAGGAAGACTCCTGTGTATCTGCTCCTGCCAGGTAAAACACAAAAGCCCCAAACCTGCTTTACTTGACCAGAATACTCAGCTGCCAATAAGACAGAGCGGGAGCCACCCTCCATCCCTGCTTCCTGATGAGACAGCCCCAACTCCTGCTAGCAGGAGCTTGGCAAGACCTCCACTTATCGTCTCATCACTCAGGATGATGTAAAGGTGCTTGACAGGCCAACAGCAGCTTATGGCCGCTCACCAGAGGCATGGACCCTTGCTCTGTGGCTGTCACAGGCCTCAGGATCCATGTCCAGGAAGCTGCGGAAGCAGAACCCTGCTTTACGTGGTAACGTTTTGTCTCTGAAGCGCAATCCTGCCTCGTTCACTGCTGTACGCACAAGCAGCGGAGCTCTGAATGCGAGCCGCCCCTTCTCTCCCCGCTCCCTCTCAAGTGCTGCCGGTGGAGGACGTGCGGCACGCAGGCACAGGCTATTTCACAGTGACGGCCGAGGCACCGTGGATGGACTCCATGACGGCTGCAAAGCGGCTGCACAGGTCGTACGGGGAGTTGGGCCGGATCTTCGGCGGTTCCTTCAGGACAACGACCTCGCTGGGGCAGTCGAGGAGCCGGGGCAGGACCTCCCCCAGCCTCATCTGCAGCTTTGCTGTCAGGGGAGAGGGGGAGGCAGTCAGTGGCAGCACAGCAGCAAGACACCAGATGGCTCTGGGGCTGTGGGCTACAAAGCCATGATGGGTGTTACAGAATCATCTTCTGGCTCCCAAGGGCAGGGGTGAGCGGTGTCAGCCCCCAGAGCAGGGACAGCCTGGGTGCCCTGGAGCAGGCTGTCCCAGTAAAGCCAGCCCTAAACCACCACCCAAAGACCCCTGGACCTGCTCCCCCACCCAGGATTCTGCAGCTCTGGCTGTGTTTCTGGCACTGCTAAATTCCCTTGCTCCCTCCTGAAGAGGAGTTCAGCTCTAGATACTGCCCTGCCCATAAAGCCACAGCAGAGGCAAAGCCAGCACCACTCCCTACCGTCCATGTCTTCGCGACCCAAATAGGAGCACCAGCGGTTTCTCATGACCTCGATGGCATCCATGTCCTCTCTGGAGACCTCAAAGTTGTTCATGAGGTGCATGCAGGGGATGATCAGCTCATTCAGGATGCTAATGCCCTCTGCCACACGAGCTTCTTCACAGCTTATGAACATAGACGCTGCCACTTCATTCAGCTTCTAGGGGAGGAGGGAGAATCAGGGGACAGAGTTGTGACACACAAGCACAGAGCACACATCACCAGCATGCAGTCAGGAAAGGCCACAGCTCAGGGACCATGCAGAGACTGACAGAACCAGCGCCAGATTCACGCCACAGAAAGCAAACTGGGGTCTTGGCAACCACGGAGCATGAACTAAAGCAGACCTCACTTTGATGCTATTGTTTTGCCCCCTGAGGAACAGGACATCACCATTTGATTAGAGAGAAGAGGCTGTTAATATCAGAAATAAATACTGGGGGAGAGGGATGGGAATGGACAGAAAACAACGTGACCATTGAGTTAACACAAGCACCGAGTTCACAGCCAAGAGCACCCGAACCTTCCCCAAACACGTGGCATGTTAATTACACGTGCTCCTAAAGGGGACACCCCTAAAAGGGGTCTGACTCCCTGGGCAATGCCCAAGAGCAGCCGGGAAGTGAACTGCAGCACAGGCTGCTCCCTCCCCGCCTCTCCAGGAGCAAGCATACTGACCAGGAGACAATTCCTTCTGTACAAGGCAATCAGGGATTCGCTCACTCCTCTCTTGATGCCCTTCTGCAGCAGCTTGGTGTTGCTCTGGTAGGCGTATACCAGGTAGGTGAGTGACTCCTGGTACCTAGGAGAAGAGTGTCAGCTCCCCTGCCAGAGGCTCGTATCACCTCAGGAAACACTTTCCTCTTGGCCTGGATGGTAACTACCATTAGGCCCAACAGGAAGAACTTCATTTCACTGCCAAAGCCTAAATGAACAGATGTCTTCCACCCAGGAATTAATGTTCCTTTTTGCCCACGGTGCCAGATGAGCACCTCAGGAACAGCCCTTTAAAGCCAAGTTTGAGTATGATGTGCCCTGAGCACGACCGCTTTCAGAACTGCTCCAGGACATTTGCCTCTGTGTGCAGCAGCAGTGTGTTCGGTTCCTGCTCACATTTCCAGCCTCTATCCCCCAGTGAGAGAACAGCACAGCTGACAGGGATCGGGCAGCTCAGGGAAGCTCTAACACACTCTCACCCCGCCTCTTGGCAACCTGCCCCCTGAATTTGGTGTCTCATCACTTCTAAACCCCTTTGGACTTGATTCTGTCTCCAGCCACAAAGGACTTCTGAAAGCCACTTTATTTTCTGGATCGGAAAAATCCATTTCCCAATTACAAATCCTTCACCAACTGGCACTGTCCTGCCCCACACTGCACTGTGCTCACGGCAAATACAGGTTCTGAAATAGTAAGGGGGAAACCAAGGCCTTTTTAAAGTTCTTAAGTGTCTAGAGTACTCCAAAGCATGTGTTTACACAAAGTAAAGTGCCCAATTCACATTTAATTTTAATACAGGAGTCCAAAGGGGACACTTGTTCCTGCAAACCCATCTCTGGGAATGTTTCACAGTGCATAAATTAGGGGGAGCTCTAAGAGCCTGCTAAATATCTAAAGTGCTAAGCAAGGCTGACTGTGGATTCCAGAAAGGGCTATCAGCAAGCTACAAGGAAGCCTGCTGGCCTCAAGTACAAGACTGAAGACAGAGGCCACCACTGGTCAGAAAGATGAAGTTTGTCCAAGTGGCCTTTACTGTCAGGCCACAGCTTATCACATCCGAATGCACAGCTGAAGGGACTTACTTCCTGTTCTGGTAGAGCTCCAGCCCTGTCAGCAGGTAAATGGACACCTTGCGGAAGAGGCTGTAGTCTTCGTGCCATCTCTGCAAGGAAGCACAGCATCAGCATCACCCGCAACACGCGCCTCACATTCCTTCCCAGCACCAAAGCACATCACATCCTCCCCTCTGGAGGGCTCAGACACCTCTTGTAAGTGACACATGAATCAGGGCAGTGAACTGCATGGGCATTCCTCCCAGCCAAGGAGGTTCCTGCCTCCTGCTCGGCTCCCTGCTGCAGGCGTGCACCGCAGACACCACGGATGTGCCAACAGCCGTGTCAGCGACAGCTCCCCGCCTGGACAGTGCCAGTTGTGCCAGCTGAGGATCGGGGCAGCACTGGGGTCCCTTACCTTGTACTCCTCCATATTGACATCGTCAGGACCGATTTCTCTCAGCTTTGCTCGCGCTACCTTCATGATGTTAATGGACCTGCCCCGTGCAAGCAGAGATGAGACAAGGATCAGAGGAGCGAGGCCCCAAGAAAAGCCTCACCTCAGAATCGGGGCACAAACCTTTCGTCATAGCTGAGGTTTCTGTCTGCAAACTGCTCCAGGAGGGTCCGTTCCACGACCTGCTGCGGCGCGTTGTTTTGCAGGAAGTAAACGAGCACGTGCTGCAACCGGGCGTCGTTGCGAGGGGTCGGGGTCTCCTTGGAAAGCAAGTAGAGCCGCGAATACTCCTCGTGGAAGGCCTGCCAACAAAGCACATGGGCTTACACGGGTACACGTGCCTACACGGGTACATGTGCCCCAGGCAGCTCTGGCAGCCCGCCTTGTACAAATCAGCTATAACATGCTTGTACCTGCAGTGAGGTGTGAGACTATTTCGTGATTTATGTTCCTGTATGTTAACAGCACGGGCTGCTTCTCCCATGCGGCACACTTAGTTCAATCTACCTGCCTGTAACATCTAACCCCAGCTTCAACATGCAGCAGCACTTACTCCTTCAGATCCCTCTGCTCAGACGTTTCTCAAGGACACATTTTACAAGAGAGGTCACAGAAAGCATGCTCAGGACCAACAAAGCTTCACGATTGCTGGTTTGTTTCCTGCCTACACAACAGGTTCTGAAAGGCACTCAAAGAAAGGCTACTTTGTGGTACCCAGACCCAGGGAACTGCTGATGCTAAAAGAGTAAGCAGGAGGAATAACAGAAAGTGAACAGAGAAAGGCAGGAGGCGGTTTCTCCTGGGAGCTGGGGGCTCTTTCTTACATGGTCTAAAAACTGTTTAGAATCCACGGATCTGTCAGCCCAATGAGAGCAAAAACCACAATGCAGGACAATGAGGCCATTGGCTAGAAGGAAAAGTGCACAAACCATTCCCTCCCCACTCCTGACAGGTCAATACAGCACAGATCCTTCTGTGAACATGGGTATCCATGTGAGTGATTTAGCAAGCAAATCAGATACCTTAACGAGCCCTGCTTCAGACCCATCCCGATCAAAGGTCTGGCGGGCTTTTGCAATAGCCAGGATGACACCTTGCATGGCTGGACTCAGCATCACCTACCAGGAAAGCGAGGAAACAAACAGGAACAGGGAACACCGTAACAGACAGGGAAAGAAGAGAAGGCATGGTGAAGAACAGAGAAACATTCACGAGAGAAGGTTTAAAGGGAATTGCACAAATACAGGCAGAATAAGCCAGAGCTGCCATTTCCTGGCGTACGACTTACTCCATTCAGCCACATGCACTTCACATGCAGGAGGGGGCTTTAAGTGCTTAAAGGTCTAAAGGCTGCTCATTCCACACCTTGAGTTTGTAAATTCAACAAGTGAGAACATAAAGCTCACTTGCCATGTGCCTCTGGCCAAGGTCAATCTTCTTCAGCCATGCAAAGGAGGGAGCAGTGCCTGTGGTGGAGCAGCTTGTGGTGCCAGCTCCACACAAGCATGTATCCAATGTACTCAAGCATGTATTAAATGCACTCAGGGAGTAATGGTCACTTGTGAAAAAGGCTGAACTTCCACAGTGCTGCTCGGGTGTGTATGAATGTGGTTAAACAGGCAGATTCAAAACCTCAGCAGCCAGGGGCTGCAAGTCACGCTGCCAGCAGTCAATGTCTTTGAGATAGGCACGAAACTGTACCTGGAGACAGTGGGGAGGCCTGTAAATAGATTAATACAGCTGGGTCCAATTTTGACAGAGCTGTGCCAGAATGATGACCCACAGAAGCAAGGTGCAGCTCTAAGGACTGGGTGCTTTTACAGGGCTGATTTTCTGGAGCCATTTAGACACAAAATTAGTCAAGGATTTGGTCTGGCCATGTCCACTCTCATGGTGGGAACAGGCACTTTGCAAGCAGCAGTGTCTCCACTGCTATTGCCCCCAGCTTTAGCAAAGCTCAAAGCTAGCCAGCTACAAAGCCAGAGGTTAATGACCAGCAGCAACTGACCCCTGCATTGGGATCTGTACCTCCTCATTATATCCATCTGCATCGGATCTAACAGGAATCTTCCCCACACTGGGGATTTCCACCTCAGAGACCTGTGAGCTACTGTGGGCAGCAGGCTCTGCTTCGTTAGCGTCCTGGGGTTGTTCTGCCTGACCCGTAAGGGCTGTTTCTCCCGCCTGGGCCTTCACTGGCTCTACCTCCTTGGGCTGTGGCCAAGAAAAAAAAGAAGAAAAAGAGTAAGAAGCAGTAAAGCAAAGCACAGGAGAGCAGAAGGGCACCGAGTGAAGGTGGCACAGCTACAGCATCGCACAGATATGGAGAAGGCAAGGAGAGCAATGCAAGGGAAGAGTGGGTCGTGCCCCAAGCCAGGCTCAGGACCTACCTCGCAGAGCGCCGCCTCGACGCCGCTCCTCTTGTAGGTGTCGGCGCTGTTGGCGATGGCCTTGGCCGTCTGCTCCTGCGCGATCCGGGCGTGCTCGGAGGACAGGGAGCGCGTGCAGCCCGAGGGCTGATCTGTGCGGCAGAGCGGGGCCGTCAGTGAGCACAACCTGCAGCATCGCTCCCCCTCTCATAGCTTCTCTGCACAGCACGGAGTGGCTGCTGCATTCACCCCCGAGGTGCCCCTTTCCTGGGGGTCTGGCACGTGCCACCAGGGATGGCCAAGTAGCGCTCTCCCTCTCCAGAGGGCAGCACTTGAAGCATTTCCACTTGGAATTAGAAGAAGTAAACCAGTCTGGCAGTGAACTGAGAGTAGCCCGTGACCATTAAATGAACAGAAAACAGATGTGGTGTTACCTGGGCCTGATTCAGAGGAGAGGTCCTGCGAGTCAGAAGCAGGTGAAGGCTCCCTCTGGGGAATCTTGCAGGACTGCTCCTCCTCCCACTCCTCAGCCTCCTGCTCCAGCCGCCAGTTGTCCTCCTGGATGAACTGCCTCAGGTCCAGGGGCAAGTCTTCAACTTCCTTCTGAAACCGGCCAGCCTCGGAGGTGTCTGGAAGAAACAGGGCTAGCGGATACCAGAACAGTAGCAGGGCACCACCACTAGGGACTGAGTACACTGCACTCAAACTGGGGGAGGCATGAATGGGGAAAACCCCAACTTTCTCCTAGCTTTGTAACTTAGGATGCTTCATTAAAAACAAGCGCAAAAATAAAGACAAATCTCCAGAGTTACCTGCAACAAAACCCAGTTTTGTTCTACCACTGCACTGCATTTACCACAGGGAGTCCAGAAGCAGCACTTGCTGATGCAGTCGGTCAGAAATGCATCCTTACCCAAGGGCTACAAATTGTACAGACAATAGTATTTCAACTGCCAATAGCTGGAAAATTCACAACCCGGGTGGAGACATCGTGCCTAGGACCCTACACAGCAGATAAAGCTGGGGAACTGGGTGGGTTGCACAGTATGAACGTTGCCCTGGTGTTTTTCAAGACCTTTTAGATCTACCTCAGTACTGGTTTTAAAAGCACCAGTAGCATCAGCTTGAGACAAGCCCTAAAATGTACCAAGAGCCAATGGCAGTTCTCTACACTGGAGATTTCTTATGCAGCCACAGTAAAACCATCATTAAAAACCAACAAAATTGCACTAAATAGGAGAAAAAAACCAACCCCAAACCAAACCATGGATTCATTTCAGCAACAGAACTGTCACAGGCACCAGACAAAGAACGACCTCCAGATCCTCATCAGCCATATTTAGCGATGAACAGGATGACAGCTCTACATTGTTTCTTCTCTATAATACATCAAAATGAACCACGCGTGAAATTATTGGGTTCTTCCACAGCTGTTTGCCATGTATAGTGCCACATGCACAGTAATTTCTCCACATAACTATTTATACATTGGCACTGCACACACACTTGCAAGTCTAAGCCACTGCCACCAAAAACTCATGCAGCAGGAAAGGCTGCATAAAAACCCAGCCCCCTTAGGTTCAACGTAATGGGATCACTAAAAACCAAGCCAACGAGTCAGAAAGTGATAAAAAATGGAGAAAGCAAGCTGGAGGCGTTTCACAGAACAGTCAGGGTGGGAAAAGACCTTAATATCACCCAGATCCAACCCCCCTGTCATGGGCAGGGACACCTCCCACTAAACCATGGCACCCAAGGCTCTGTCCAACCTGGCCTTGAACACAGCCAGGGATG
>WYDI02031756.1:0-12070 GCA_009867235.2 Psittacus erithacus | reverse complement strand
GAGGGACCTTGACATGCTTGTGAGGTGGGCTGATGCCAACCTTATGAAGTTTAACCATGCCAAGTGCAAGGTCCTACGCCTGGGTCAGAGCAGTCCCAGGCACAGCTCCAGGCTGGGCAGAGAAGAGATACAGGGCAGCCCTGCGGAGAAGGACTTGAGGGTGTTGGTCAATGAGAAACTTAACATGAGCCAGCAGCATGTGCTTGCAGCCAGAAAGCCAGCCGTATCCTGGGCTGCATCAAAAGGAGCGTGACCAGCAGGTTGAAGGAGGTGATCCTGCCACTCTACTCTGCTCTCATGAGATCTCACTGGGAGTATTGTGTGCAGTTCTGGTGTTCTCAGCATAAAAAGGATATGGAACTGTTGGAACAAGTCCAGAGGAGGGCCACAAGGGTGATCAGGGAACTGGGGCACCTCTCATATGAAGATAGGCTGAGAAAGCTGGGGCTGTTCAGCCTTGAGAAGAGAAGGCTGCATGGAGACCTCATAGCAGCCTTCCAGTATCTGAAGAGGGGCTGTAGGAATGCTGGGGAGGGACTCTTCATTAGGGACTGTAGTGATAAGACATGGGGTAACGGGTCCAAACATAAACAAGGGAAGTTTAGATTGGATATAAGGAGGAAGCTCTTTACTGTAAGGATGGTGGGGCACTGGAATGGGTTGCCCAAGGAAGTTGTGAATGCTCCATCCCTGGCGGTGTTCAAGTCCAGGTTGGACAGAGCCTTGGGTGGCATGGTTTAGTGTGAGGTGTCCCTGCCCATGGCAGGGGGGTTGGAACTTGATGATCTTAAGGTCCTTTCCTACCCTAACTATTCTATGATTCTTTCTTAAGTTAAAATTTGAACAATAAATTAGTAGGAGGGCTAATGTCTTCATGTGAACCAGTTCTATCAGCAAAACCAAATATTTCTAACACTGACACTTAATTATTTTCCTGAGCACAGCCTAAATGTTCTCTGAAAGCTGTCAGTGACAGTTATTCTATTTTATCCTATTATTTTTAAATCCCCCTCTCAGTATATTGCTAGAAATAGAAAATGCTATTGCCCAAATAATCTCTTTAATCTTACAACATACTGTCCATTCATGGTTCATCTCTAACCTAACCTTAAAGGGGGCAGAAAATGGAAACACTTCTTTATCTCAGCTCTGCAAAAATGGTTGAGCTGACACATATCCCTACACACTAAGAATAGTCATGCAAATATTTCTATGAGCACTGCAGCGTGGCTGTTGATCCATTTGATATTGAACTGATGAATAGGATGTGTGTAGTCTGTCCAAGAACCAGCATGGTCTTTGGGTCTAACATAGTGCTGTGCTTGCTACTTGCCATTCTGCCCCTAGATAGAGAAACCACGGTGATGCATCCCGTGTACTGTTCAGTGGCACAGCTGACTGCAGCCAAGCCTGGTCACAAAGGGTTCAAACTGGGAAGAGATTACGACCCCAAGGCATAGCCAGCTGCTGAACTGCCATATGCTGAAGCCTAAGGTATGGATCAGGGTCCCTAGTGAGTGATGGCCAGCCTGAAAGAACAGCAAGGGAAAAAGGTAATCTGTTGGGACAAGCAGCCAACACCTACATTTACAAAATTTATAGGAACCTCACCTGCCTCTGAGACCTCTCTGCTCAGTATCTGACCACTAAAATCAGCCTCCAGGTTTAAAATACACTGAAGGGGAGGCAATGTGCATAAATTCACTTAGTCATTATATGGCTTCATGACAGAAAGTATATGAAAAATAATGGACCATAATCACTCCCTTCATTAGGTCCCAGCCATGGCCTAATAATCTCCAGTGAGCCAACAGCACAGAGAGGGGAGCAATACCCGCTAGCCTGCCAGCCTGGCAGCTCCCCCTGTCAGCCAGAGCAGCATTCCACACATATCCATAGATGCTGGAAAACTGTGAAAGAGCTTGGGATAGAGCAGGTTTGCATAATTCCTGTAGTCATGTGCATCTCAGACATGAGGCTGTCTAGACTTGATATCAGGTGCATAAAACTGTTGGATGCAGCTCAACTGGAACAAGTCATCCTTCCCCTGCCTCTTAGTCATTTTCAGGTTCCTGTCTCCAGGCAAGAATTCTGTTCTGTAATGTCACTTACCCCATTCATTAATGTTCCACTGGAGTCTTTAATGGTGACAGGAAAAAAAGTCTTCTTGAATGCTGTGATTGGCACTGTTAATGACAATGACACTGCAGAGCTGCTGTGTGCTTCAGCACTGGTTAGCTGATTTCAAGTCCTGTACTTCCATGTAGTAAGGCAAACCAGATGCATTACACAGCCTCTGAGAAGGCATTTTGTTCAAAACTCAAGTCTTAAAATAGCATAGACAAAAGGACTATCAAACACGATATCTGAGAAGGGGTGATGTGTAATCAACACAAACGAAACATTTCCTTTCTTTAAAAAAAAATCTATAAACTTCTGCCCATCATCTGTTTCTAAAGCTAATAGAGGACACTTCTGAAATCACAGTAACAGATCCCCTGCTGGTGTAAATTAATGTAACTTTCTATACAAGAGATTCTGAGGCGCTGACTCGCATTGGCTGGAAATCTCTTGTGTGGGGATTCTTCACTTTTACCCAAACATAGCTGATAGTGTCAGAAGGTAAGATATGAGAACAACAGTCAGCAAAGAGGCTCAGCCATGCATCAGTCAGAAAGTCATTAGCACGGCCCTGGGGCAGTGCTCCCAATTCAGCTTCATAATGCTGAAAGACTGTCCACCTGTTTCTCACTAGACTGTTTTCATATTATTGGTTAGACGAGCCTCATGCAAAAATCATGCCTTGCACCTATGGTGACTGAGTCATGAATTCCTAACTGTGCTCAGCATTGCTGCTTTCAACCACCTTGGTTGCTGAATTGTACCACAATAATGCGTTCACATTATTGTATATCACACACAGATAAACAAATCAGTGAATGGAAGGTATTTACAGTAGCTGAAAGACATATTGTAATGTATACATATAATTGGATTAAACTGCAGATGAAAATATATTAAATAAATTAATCACTTCTCCTGTAAGACTACTCCCAGTGTCTGCACATGCTTCAACAAATCCCATCTACAAGATTTGCAAGGAATAGTATTTTATGTTTTGTAAGGAGAAAGAAGAAAGTCTTTTTCCTCCCATTCCACATGCAGTTACCAAAACAGCAACAGATTTTCTGGCATAGAAATCGAGCAGAGAGTCTGGATATAGTGGGAACTTCAGGAAGCTTGGTCCATGTTCTCTTAATGTTCTGATAAGAGGTTCTTTCTCTTCCTCAGTTCAGAGAATAACAGCAAGTGTCCTCAGGTCAGCACCTCACTATAGACTCTCTTACTGAGGTATCTCTACAGTGCTGCCCATATTAACTAAACAAACTGTGGATAAAATAAGAATTTCAATACTTCCCACTAACAAGACTGCAAGCTCAGAATTAAACTGTTTATCTTTTTGCAGGAACAAGTAATTAGCAGCGCAAGTTAACATTGGTAATTACTCATGACCATAATTAAGTTCATTTGCATTTCTACCTACCTGATATGCAACTGAAGTCATGTCCACCCTATGAAAATTGCACAATGGCTGCACTTAACGCTACAACACAGATTTAACAGTGTATCTACAAAATCTAGATGCAAAAGAAGTGTTCAGGTTTTCAAATGTTGTCCTAATGAGCCAATTGACAAAAGGTGTTTAGAAGCCTGAGGATACAGGTCTGATGGAAACATTTTAGTGCCTCACTCCCATTAGAACCACAAAGAGCAGAGGTTTTCCTCTGCAGGACAAAGGCTTTTTTATGCCTAGCAGATAAATTTACGTGTATTTGCCCAAAAACCTTCACTTATTCCTATGTAAATGTGCAACAGAGATCAACTTTTATGAACAAAAATTAAGTTTCAAAGGGTAGTCATGAAACATTGCTTTAAAAATAACTCATTAAGATTTTCTGAGTAATATTTGTAAAACATCTGAGGATCTGACTAAAGATTATTATAAAAAAAAAGCAGTGATTAGCCACAGAACTTGTTATAGTCATGTGAATGCAATTTTGTTATAGGTGAAACATACGTCACTGGGCCAGAGACTAGTGAGATTTTCAGTGTGGGGAGAAATTTATGTCTGTGTTGAAAGTCAATTCAGGAGCCAGACATTACCAACAAGCATCTTTCTTGTGTAAATACTTTACAAAGCACAATAACCAAATATATTGCAGGTGAAATTCTCTGTTGTGCAGGGGTCTCACACAGGTCTCTGTATGACGTAAGTCCTACTTAAATACTATTTCAAAGTTGCACAAATCTACTGCACAGGCAAGAAATTTCCCTTGGAAGAATTGCTTGAGCCCTTTGAAAATTATGTACTTTGGTAGTATCTATCACAGCCTCTTAAGCAATACATAAATCTTGGGCTGGCCTCTGCACAGAGGTGGGTACACCTAGCAGAGCACCTCTCTTGTTGTGCAGAAATGTTGCAAAATCCTACAGTGCTTCAGAGTCTGCATTATGCAGACTGGGTAGACATGGCATATATACAAGTTTCAAGGCAGCCAGTAAATACGTTAATTACTTAAATGATCAGAAGAACAGGAACATAAGTATTTTACACTTTAGCTAGTCACAACTTCTGGTCCTATGCTGAAATCCTCATTCCTCTGAAACTGGTGAGAGTTATTATTGACCATGGTGAAGCCTGTATCGCACCCCATCTTTTCAGCTGATAGCTACTTGTCATCACTAGCCTGTCTTCTAGACCAATCTCTGCCTCTGACTCAATTGGTGAGATTTCTCAGTTTCAGAATTTTCTCAGAAACCTTTCCCATTCTGAAGAAAAAGCTCAAAACAATAAGAATCAACTACCCAGCGTCCTCACCTGGCTTACAACTGTGGTACAGGATTCCAAGGCACATATGTTAAAAGAAATTAGGTGCCAAGTACTCAAAACGCTGTTTACACACCAACAAAGTTCCTGTGCAATAGCATTCAACTGTTCCCCACCCCAGTGGGGTACCCTGGCCATATGCTTCCAAGCGTCACCACCACCTCAGAGGAATGAGCTGCCCAGATCTACAGATGATACCAAAGACCAAGAATATCAAAACAGGATTCCTCATTAAGGTGATCCTGATCTGGGAATGGACGTAGTAGGTCCAATTCACTGAACTCAGTCTCTAGGTTATCCTTAAACAGTACCTAAATTGAAAAAAATTACAACTGGAATACAAGATACTCAGTCACCACCAACAAAGCTGAGTACTTCACCAGCTACTTTCTTGGCCATGCTTATTAAATAAATCCAACAGGAGAAAATGAAAGAGCTCTGTATCAGAACTGTCAGTAACTTTGCATTGGAGTTGCCCAAATCTAGTGATGGTTCATGTCTGATCTAAATCAGAAAATCAGTGAAATAGTCTTGGCTCTCTCATTTTCCAGGAAAAGCTCTAATGGGGTATATGAACATTCTTGTGCCTATACTTCACTTACACTCCCCTGAGCTTTTCTTCTTGGGGAAAAGCAGACTTAAATACTTAAGTAAAAATAAATAAATAAATAAATGCCAAGAGGAAAAGGTTGACTTTCTGAGTAATCACTTCTTTCATCTGAAATGCTAATAAAGCATACAGGTCTTCTGGGTTTTTTGAACCACCTTAGTGTTGCCCTCCTTACACTGTGTAATGGGCAATTTACTCAGTGTTCAGGATTCCTTCTCGTGGCAAAGCCCCAAGGAATTCTGCTGGGCTACCCTAGATCCTTGCCACAAAGGCTGCTGCACACTTTTTTCTGAACCTTTCATATCTCTTGCCCAGCTGCTCTGAAGAACTAGTTAGCACAGATCCCTTCACTGTCCTTCCATAGCTCTTCTCCTCCTCCCCTTCCAACTGCACATTCATTTTCTGATTCATGCTTCCAGGAACCATCTTTAACTGACATCTGTCTTCATCTCCCAGAGTCCTGTCCTTTCCTGTGACTCCTGGATTTTCTTTCCGTCCGTGGGGGATGTGACCTGCTCCCAGTACAACAGCTTAACATAGCATTATGTCACACTCCATCAGCAATATCTCCCTTGGTAACAAAGGTTTGTCTTGACTTAAAATACAGAGGATAGAGCACAATCCGTCTGACATATTTTAGACTTGTGATTCAGAATGAGATGATCTGCTCCCTAACGCATCTTTTTCTCACCATTGACTATGATGCGAAACTAGCTTAGTTATACGTTGCTTCAGTCTAAATGTCTGCTTTACAGCACTGGTTCTCAGATTACACATACAAATGGGTTTATGGTGAACTGGTGGTTGAACACTGAATTCTGAAGACCACAGATTACTTGTAAGCAGTCTGTGAGAGGTCTAAAAGAAAGTTCAAGCTCTTGAATGTTATAGAGCAATATACTTCTGTGACATCTCTAAAAGGACACACAGAAAGAAAAGGTTAAAAACTACTGCACTGAATCTTTTTACAATGATGATGGTGTAATATTATTTACTCTTCACAAAAAAAAAAATAATCATAGAGTATAAGAATAGACACTGACCATGAACATACTGTAGCCATCCTGTACCACATATTATAAATCTGCTTCCTAAACTGGCATTGTGTTTGATCTCCATGGCATTCAGATAATTCTTTCCTATATTAGACCATTAAAATGCCTGCTCTTGCTGGCTTAGTAGCCATTTCCTTGTCCTTAACATTTTAACATTAAGAATGACTTTTAAAGTCACTGTTCTTGTCACTATGAGTACATATATTTAACAATAGAAAAAGGATAGCTGGAGATGCCTGCTTAGCTTAGGTGACTGTGACACGAAAAGCATAGCTTGAAGTAGTAACTTTAATAACAAGCTAAAATGCCAATGATCACCAACACAGCCATCACAATTGCATTCACAGAAGAAAAAAAAATACAAAAAAGAAAAAAATCGTGTGGTCCCTAAGGCCTGTGTGGGTTTTCTGATCAAGAATAATTTTCACCTGAAGCTAGTCACACGCTTGAAACAGCGTAATTTGGGTTTTAATTTAACTGTATTTTCCAGTGGCTGAAGATCATTGGGCTTGATGGGGCAGTTACTGAAGCTAATTTTGTGGTTTGGCCACCAATTCCAACGCCTTTTAGAAAGTGCCAAAAAAATAACCCGAACTTTGACAACAGCCTGAAAAAATGCCTGCACTTTACTAACGGTCTCAGAGATGTGACACACATTATGAATCAACTTCATAAATCTATCCCGCAGAAGGATTTATTTTGACTGGAGCGGAAGTTCCCAGTGAAGAAGTTCCCTTGAATCCAAATCTTTCGACCCAAAATAAGCTGTTACTCAGCTGCCCCACAGTCAGAGCCAGTTACTTTTGGGGCAATCTTTCCCGCTCCTCCCGGATAAACTTCCATGAAAACCAAGGAGGTGGGAGGCCTGAGGGACGTGCTTTTCCCAGCCGTACCCAAGCTCTTCCCGTTCGCTCCCGGTCCCACCGCTGCGGCTCGTTGCCAGGCCCGGGCCCCGCGGAGGCCGGCGGCAGGCCCCTGCGGCGGAACAGGCCACGGGCCGCCCCGCGGAGCCACCGCCCCGGCCCCCGGCCCGCATGACATCATCGGGCCGCTCGGTACCGATTCCCGCCGGTGAGCGGCGGCTGCCGCTGTCACCGAGCCCGCCCTGCGCTGAGGGGGAGCGCGGGTCCTGCTACACTGGAACTCACCGCTGTCGCCATGCAGCGCACTGACAGCGCTGCGCCGGCTTTGGGCTGAACGAGAACTGGCTGCAAGGGGAAGGAAAGGCGGCGGACCCCGGGGGAAAGAGCCCGGTCGTCGCGGCAAATCCTCCCTCCACGGACCGCCGTACTTTTGAAGGACCCCCCCCGGCTCACGGGTTAGGAAGAAGGAATTCACCAGGTGGGAATTAGGAGGGAAGAAGACGAGCGGGAGGATCCAAGCAGTGACAGGCGAAGAAACCACCCGCTCACTCTCCCGACAGGCTGCGACGCGCACCACGGCGGGCGCTTCCGAGCCCCCCGCTTTAAGCGAAACGGGCGGGAGGGGGAGTTCAAAGGCATAAACAAGGAGCGCAGGGCATAATGCTTCCCCCTCTCTTTCCTCAAGCTCGCTTGCCCAGGCTCGCCAGTAAATCCAGCTGGGCTATGCACCGCGATGGGAACGTGCTGCCGCGGAGGCTGCTCTCCCCTCACTGAGGAGGCTGCTCCTGCCGGCGGTGCCGAGGCTTCCTTCCCCTCACCGAGGAGGCTGCCGCCGCCGCCGCTGCTGCCTGCCCACCCCTGAGGACACTGCTGCTGGCGCGTAGCTGCCTTGCCCCCATTGAGGCAGCGTTACTGGGAGAGATCGTGCCGCTGCGACAGGGGAGGACGGAGCTGGGGGCGCAGTGAGCATGCGCCGCGGCAGCCGCTGACTGGGCTCTGCTAAGGTACTGAGGGGGAAAAAAAGGGAAAAAAGAACAAGAAAAGGGGAAGGATTGCGAGAAAGAAGAATGGCAGGCGGCGGAGGAAAATAAAACAGGCGCTAAAAGAGACCGCTTGGCCGGTGGGAAGGCGCAGCTCTGGCATGTCGGGATCTCCGGCGCCAACAGGTAGGAGGAGAGGAGCCGGGGCAGTCTGGGGGTGCCGAGGGCTGCCGCAGCTGCCACTGCGTGTGGGAGCGGGTCTGGAGAGGGGGGTGATTTCTAAAGAGGCGGCATGATGGAAGTGTGCTCAGACAATGCCTCTTCCGCTCTCCCGAGCTCCCCGCCGCGGGAGGCTCCCGCATGGCTCCGGTAGATGCGGCTCTGCCAGGCAGCGGCACCCGGGGTGCTTTGCAGCGCGGCGCAGTCCAGCCCTGCATGGCCGTGCGCGGAGGAGCGGGCGGCTTCGTCTGCGTGTGAGTGAGCGTGTGTGTCAGTGTGTCCGTGCGGAGGTAGGGCCGGCGCGCCGCGGGGACAGCTCCACAGAGTAGGGGAAGCGGCGGGGCTGGCGGCAGGGGGGAGGGCGAGCCTGATTTCATGGCTTTAAAACGATGCCATGATCTGATCAGCCTCTGTTTACACAGCAGCAATCAGGCTCTTTTGTGGACGGTAAGAATGGAAGGGTTTTGCTTGGATTCGGTGGGAATATCTTTTGTACACCCGGGGTAGCATAGGAAACACTTGGTGTGAATAACGAAGGAGCCTGATCATTGCTGCTGTGGCTCCTGTCCCTGGCTCTGGAGGGAGAGGATAAAAAAAACAACAAAACAACCCCCTCCAGCAGCAGCAGGCAGTTCTTTATGTTATTTTATTGCATTAAATGTGTGCCGGTAGGATTCACTGGGAGGATAAGTGGGAATCACGGAGCCCTAATTAGCTAAAAAATTAATAAGATCAATTTATTATATGTTTATTTAAGCATAACCAAAACCAGCCTTCCAAAAGGATGGGCATTGCATCTTGGGTGTACTGCCTATTTTTGCTCAGTATTTACACTGACCGTTGCTTATTATGAATTATGTTGAGGCTTTAAAGATTTGCATTAAAGCGAGGGGGTGGGGGGAGGGAGCCCCTAAAGCATCGTGCTATGGACTGTCTGGCATGCCTGTTTATTTGAGAGCTTAAATGATAAAATTACGGTTTTTAGGAGTAAGGGAGGGGGATCGTGAATACTGTTTCTCTTACAATATGCATGAACTAACACAGTGTGATTAATGTGCTTTGGTGACTTGGGTTAAAAAACATAAATTCTGCAGGGTTTCTTTGGGTGTGATCCGTATCAACACAGCAGCTGCCTCTAAAACATTGACAAATACTGTAGCTATAAAATAATTGTAGGTAATGTCAAAATATCAGCAGTCTTTGTTTTCTTTCTTTTTTTTTTTTTAAGATGTCAGTGATTAACTCTTGAGCTTGCAAACTGGGAGTCTTTTGATTCATAACATCTCTGAGGCTTTAACTGCAAAATTATATATGCTACCAAATATAAGGGGCACCGGTCAGTTCTGAAACTGTAACAAGCCAAATCTATGAAATGCTAATAATTGATCATGCTAAACAGTAAGTATATATATATATATAAAAAAGCCTCATGGTTTTTAAAAACAAACAATAGTACTCAAATTTACAACTTCATTTGGTTCTCCATAAATTAACATCTTTGTTAGCACTTTCTGACATCATTTCTTGTTAACTTAAGAACTGATAGCTCGATTTTTTTTCAGATATTTTGATGGCATGACAAATCAGAAAGAAGAGGATGTACTGTATGACTAGACACAAGATCAGTTCTGTTTGTGGATTACATTTTCAGTAAGATGTATGGATCTATTTTTTCCTTGTTCTTAAATATAGATCATGAGACTTGACTGAGGCAATATACATATCATCCATCCATCTATGGCGAACTACAGCCATGCAGCTGACAACATTTTACAAAATCTCTCTCCTTTAACAGCGTTTCTGAAACTGACTTCACTGGGTTTCATAATAGGAGTCAGTGTGGTGGGTAACCTTCTGATCTCCATTTTGCTAGTCAAAGATAAGACCTTGCATAGAGCTCCTTACTACTTCCTGTTGGATCTTTGCTGCTCAGATATCCTCAGATCTGCAATTTGTTTCCCATTTGTTTTCACCTCTGTAAAAAATGGCTCTACTTGGACGTACGGGACTCTTACTTGCAAAGTGATTGCCTTTTTGGGGGTTTTGTCCTGCTTTCACACTGCTTTCATGTTATTCTGCATAAGCGTCACCAGATACTTAGCTATTGCCCACCACCGTTTTTATACAAAAAGACTGACCTTCTGGACCTGTTTGGCCGTTATCTGTATGGTGTGGACCCTCTCTGTAGCCATGGCTTTCCCCCCAGTTTTAGATGTGGGCACCTACTCGTTCATTAGGGAGGAAGACCAATGCACTTTCCAGCATCGTTCCTTCAGGGCTAATGATTCCTTGGGATTTATGCTTCTTCTTGCCCTTATCCTCCTAGCCACACAGCTTGTCTACCTCAAGCTGATATTTTTTGTTCACGATCGCAGGAAAATGAAGCCAGTCCAATTTGTTGCAGCAGTGAGCCAGAACTGGACTTTTCATGGTCCTGGAGCGAGTGGTCAAGCGGCTGCTAATTGGCTGGCTGGATTTGGAAGGGGTCCCACACCTCCAACCTTGCTGGGAATCAGGCAAAACGCGAACACCACAGGCAGGAGAAGGCTACTGGTTTTAGATGAGTTCAAAATGGAGAAGAGAATCAGCAGAATGTTCTACATCATGACATTCCTTTTTCTGACCTTGTGGGGTCCCTATTTGGTAGCCTGTTACTGGAGAGTTTTTGCAAGAGGGCCTGTAGTACCGGGGGGATTTCTAACGGCTGCTGTCTGGATGAGTTTTGCCCAAGCTGGAATCAATCCTTTTGTCTGCATTTTCTCCAACAGGGAGCTGAGGCGCTGTTTCAGCACAACCCTTCTTTACTGCAGAAAATCCAGGTTACCAAGGGAACCTTACTGTGTTATATGAGGGAGCATCTGTAAATCTTTAGCCTTGTGAAACACTACCATTCTCTGCTAAGCAATTGTGGCCTGTAGCCATGTCTTGAGGAGAAAATCAAGAATGGGATGTCAGCAGTTGTAAGGATTTGGGCAACATTCTGCAGTCTTTGCAATAGCTCACCTCTAATCCTATTTTAAACCTAAACATGTTCCTGCTGACCACTGCTGAAGGTTTGTAATTAAGAACAAAGGACTGAACTACTGCCCTGAATTCCTTTATGTGGTTAAAATCTAGATTATGAAAGTAGCAGGTGCTAAGTATCAGTGCTAAATGCTGTGTATATCACTACATAAAATAAGACCATCAAAAAGATTAGCATTGGACATCTTAATAAATTAAGTTGATATGAGGTTAATGTGTTGATAAAACTAATTTTAGACATCTGAAGACCTTTAAAACATTTCATACAATTATTGTTTTGCAAAGACTGAAAACTGGGGACTCAAGTACTGTAACCGATTAAAGATTGCCATGCATTATTGGATTATCACACTTACAAATCTGTTTGCCTTGTGAGTAAGTTTTGGGGAGCATTCCAAAGCAGTATTTTTGGTCAGACTTAGACTTTTTTT
>WYDI02031754.1:530-62281 GCA_009867235.2 Psittacus erithacus | reverse complement strand
AGTTCTTTACTGTGAGGGTGGTGAGGCACTGGAATGGGTTGCCCAGGGAAGTTGTGAATGCCCCATCCCTGGCAGTGCTCAAGGCCAGGCTGGACACAGCCTTGGGGACATGGTCTGGTGTGAGATGCCCCTGCTCATGGCAGGGGGGTTGGAACTAGATGATCTTAAGGTCCTTTCCAACCCAAACTGTTCCATGACTCTATGATACTGTAGTATTCTCTTAAATTCTTTCTCTCTGCAATAGATATTTACAAATATGTAGTTGTAAATTAGGCTTTTAGATGTTTAGTCTAATTTACAAGAAACAGCTTGACTAACATAGCAGTGCTTAGTAGCAGGAGTTCCTGGTATAAAACCAGCAATGTGACGCAGAAAGCAGAGAGAGAAAAATTGTTCCAAGCAGAAGCAGGAAATTTGCAGCGCAACATTTCCAGGTATCTCCAGGGGCTCTATGAGATGGCAGAAAACAAAAGAGAAGTTAAAGAAAAAGGGAAATATCATTCTGACATTCCTGCCAGCCTAATGTGAGGAAAGGAATCCCTTCCAAATCTGTCAGTTGGTTTAACAAAATCAGAAAGACAAGGTTACCACAAAAGTGAATTTTAATGCTTCCAGAAGAACTCGCACATCTTGTTTACGGGGACCAAACTTCAGGGCTTCAGTGGGTGATGAAACCTCCAGAAGATGAAACCAACTATGTATCTGGGTGGAAAAACTCTTTCTTGGCCTTTATGAGAAAAAGCAGTAATTCAGTATGTCCTTCAGTTTCTACATGTCTGTAGCAAGGGTTGTGTGTATGGATAGAACCTCGTATTACTTTTGAGTGTGTGACCAAAGTATTTTTTGTATTTCTTATGCTGTCAGTCATCTCCCCTCACTGAAGCTGCCTAAGAGAGAGATCAATGTGAAGGTTATGGCAATGCAGAGCTATTAGTAACATCTGAATGTAGCTCACCCACTCCAGAAAATTGATCATTTTAGAAATTACCACCACCTTCAGATGCATACCCCCTTGAACATACATACATTTTGGGGGAATATATACAGCAAAGGACACATAGAATGTTGGACATACACTCATTCATAACTCCTTTACTCACCTGGTTCCTTAGACCTGCACAATGATCCATTTTCGGGTGGTAGTAGAGCCATACTGTAAACACTGGTAACACCAATTCCAGCATCACACTGAAGGATTTTATTCAGTATAGAACACAAATCTGGAGTGAGGTAGAAGTCATAGAAATGGAAACATATGGAAGAAATTGGGAAAAACAGGCAGGTTAGAGAGATGAAAGAGGATCACAGAAGGAGAGAAGTCAGATCACACATCAAAGAAGACAAAAAGGGTTTGAATCAGCCAAGATCCCAGTTTGCAGATCTCTGAGGATTTTACAGGTATTGAGCTTTCTGTTCTCTGGCTGAGTGATCTATTGGAAAGAGGTGAGAATCACCCAGTGGAAGTCTGGAAGCAAGAGGGAAGGCAAAACTTAAATATGACTAAAACCTTGGGGCTCGTACCACAGAGGCTTAGGTCTCAATCTCCACTTACAAGCTATCTCCTGGACTTAATTTGTAATGGCAAATTCGGGTTAGTTCAAGTGTTCTGCTGCTGTCACATCTGACAGTAAAAGGAAAATCCACTGTATGTTTGTTTGGATTTAATGGAGATGTCTTAGTAGATAGCTGTATTTTTAATGTAGAATTCTCAGTAGATATCTGTATTTTTACAGGAAGAAGAATCCCAGAGAGCCTTTTGAGAATTATTCTGTGGACTTAAAATTTAAAAAAGGGCTAAAACATATGAATACATATGTATGAATACACACACAGATATTTACACATCTATGTATGCGTAATAATGCAACAATGCATATAAAACCAAGCTTGTAGATACACAAATTCACGTCCTTAGCAGTATATCAGTTTACAACTCTCAGTTGTAAACTCAGTCACCCATGGCAGCTGTAAACACACCCACCCATGGCATCTCTATGTCTTCCACCACCTTTGATTTCCTTTCCTCTCCTCTGCAGGTTACACAGCATCATCATAGTTTACTGAGACTTGTTCAGTTTCTACACGTGGAAACCAAAACATAAGGGGTCAAAGTAACTGCTGACGCCCTGCTGCTACTGGGTGAGGTTTATGAATGACTCCAAACAATGGAATGGCAGCCAGCCACGAGGGTATGTGGGCAAAGCCCTGGCCTAGGCAAAGTGGAGAACAGGTAGCTAGTGAGAAGGCCTTAACCTGTGGCTTACTTCAGCATTAGTTTTTCTAGCCAGACTTCCCAATATCATTGTAATGCAATTCTTTCACAGTAAGTAGTGAGTTCTAGAAATCAGAGACATGGAAGCAGCTCCCATGGGAGGTAAAGCCTCCATCAGAAGCAGAAAATTATCTGTATTTTGGAATACGATTTTCTACTGTAAGCAATCCTTTTACAGTCATCTCACACTACTTTGCATCACAGAAGTTCTCTATGTTTATCTTTCCGATTTTGCCTCATTTCTACCTCTTTGTTTCAATGCATGTACTGTCAAAGCACTTGGCAGGACAATAAATACCCCAAACCCATTGGACATCAGAGTGTCCATACTCACTCTGAGCGGCTCAGTCTGGCCGACAGTCATCACACAATTGTCAGGATTTTAAATAGCAGGGGGACAACAAAACCAGGCGAAGGTCACTTGAGGGAAAGCAATGATTCACCCGTTGTTTTTCTACCAGTCATACCAGCTAGAGTGTTCACAGCAGCTCTAGAGACTTTCAGTGCTGAGCTTTTCTTTTCTAAGCACCCTGGGATTGGTCATTGGCAACCATATGGTTAAACTCTCCCCAGAATTCATCTATAAGCTGGAGGAAAAGTCTCCATCAGAAGCAGAAAAAGCCTGCCAGAACCAGGCATTATAACCATTGGGCACCATTAAGGATGGAGTTAATTTTCTTCATAGCAGCCTGCCTAGTTCAGTGGTTTAGCCAGGTGAACAAAACCGTGTTAATAATACACCAACATTTTAGCTTATTGCTAAACAGCACTTACACAGCACCAAGGCCTTCTCTGTTTCTGACTTTGCCCCCAAGTGAGTAGGTCAGGGATGGCAAATAACTGCTGGTACAACTGACCCGAAGACCTGAAATGACCACAGGGCTCTTTCATATCCCCTAATGGTACGATCAACAATAATACTTGTGGGAAGGGGATTTTTTTCTGAAGTTGGTGTTGCTTGGGGACTGGCGGGTCATCGATCTGCTCATGGTGAGTGATGGCTTCTGCATGATTTGGAGCGTCCTTTCTTCTTTTCCCCTCGGCTTATTCAACTGTCTTTATCTTGATGCATGAGTTTTCTCACTTCAGCCTGTCTGATTCTTCCCTTTCCCCCATCCCATTGGACAGGGAGAGGGGAGAGTAAACAGGTATGTGATGCTTAGCTGCCTGCCAGGGTTAACCTACTTCACCATCTCATGTCCATAGGTAGGCTAGAAATCCACTCTACTTGGGTACCCACAGGTAAGCTGACAAAGAGTCTTTAAGTAAGAAGTCTTCAAAAGACTCCAGAAATACGGGTTTGTTCTGGCAGGATCTTCATGATTCAAGCCCTGTGTTACTATGTAGTCTCTCCATCACAAGCAACATTCTCTCCTGTCGCTGGCATGGAGCAAGACTGTGAGACAGGAACCTGTGTGCTTAAGTATCAGTCACTGCTTTGTGATATTCCTCATAGCAGTGGCAGGACAATCTTCAGGGGACTACCTATCAGTAGTCTTGAAAGCTTTGAACTTGAACAGTCATGATGTGGTACAGGTGCAGGGGATACCTGGTACAGCTGTGAGATAGCCCTGCAAGGGAAGAGATTTAGGGAATGCAGCTCAAGAGGTGGGTCCAGCTACCTTTTCCCAGGTTGAAGCTGTGTTGCTTAGGCCATTCAGCAGTACAAGGAGGAGCCACACCTGCTGCAGTGATGGTTAAGGATTGTGGTGACTGCATCTGGGTAGATCTTGAGAGAAGTAAGGGATTAGAAGATGCATATAGGGATAAGCAGTATTTGTGAGCAGCATACGGCAGAAGTGGTAAAAAATAGATGGAAATTGATAGCAGGGAACTGTGAGGGTGGAAGGGCAGGCCTTATATCCAAAAATCCAGCTGAGCTGTCATGATTTACTCAGGTCAGTACACCCAATGAAGTCAACTGTAAACACTCATCAGATCCAGCTATGGAAGTGGACTGAAAATAATCTCCAACTACCTAAATAGTCTTGATCTTAGTGCTATGGATTAGGCACTCACTGCTCAGGATATTGCTACAGGAAGACCTCACTATATGGGGTAGACCAATAACCGAGATGGTTGTTGGAAACAGAGAGAATTATGACATCATGTCTCAGCAATCTGCCCTGTCACAATTTTCCTGTCTCAGACAAGTCATGAATGATGCTGACAGGGAGGCCCTGCCAGACCTTATTATTACAGTTAACACAGATTGCAGATTTGGATGCTAACACAGTTACTGCTTGTCTTGTAATACAGGCAGGGCTGCAGGATGGGGAACATATCCATCTGCAGCTCCTTTGCCATAGCCTACTGCCCAATCCACAATCCACCTTCTTCAGATACACCTAAACTGAGACATCTGCCTCCTACCGCTATGGCTAAAGTTCAAGGATGAACAGAGACTTCATTTGGCAGGAAAACTGCTCTTGGTTTAACCAGACCCATGGTAGCTATGGACGCAGCGCAAACAAAATAATGCCAGCGCAAAGCACTGGGGCTCTGTATCATATCTCTGGGGCTGCAGATCAGGAAGGAGAGCTGAGCCAGGCTCCCAGAGCCTCTTTGGGGACTTAAAGCTCTGCCTGTTCCCTGTGTGTTCAAAGCTCTGGGATGCCACAAAGTGGCCATGCAGATGCACAGGTGGGTGGCACATACAGAGTATGCTGGCACAGGAGCTCTGATATGCTGAAGGAGAAGTCCAGGCCAAAACAGTGATGGAGCTCCAAATCCTTCAGTGCTGGGCAGATCTGATCCTCAGCAGGGATGCTGCAGGAAGAGAGGCAGCAGCTAGCAGCACCTTTGTCCAGTCCGGAAACAGACTGGGAGAAAAGCAGTTGTCCTGTTGTGCATCGGGACACAGGCTTGGGCTAGAAAGATGGAGGAGATGGAGAAGAAGGCCAGGGAGGAATAGCAGGGTGCTGGGTGGGGCCTTCCCCTGCATATGATCATAATCTCTAAATGACTGAGTTTAAGCACAAATTTCAGCCCATAGGACACTAAAATGTCACACGTGTCAAACAGGGAACAGAAAGGCCACAGTGCGTAAGGGAGTGGCAGTGACAAGACACTTGGGACTGGATTCAAGCCTTTCTGTTTTTCTGTACATGAGAGCTACAAGGCATCCAAGTACAGAACATCACTCCTCAGCTCCCAGATCCCTTTGCTTGTGCCACATGGTTAGATGGCAGCACTCCAAACAGCTAAGGCAGCAAGAAGAGTATTCTGCTTCAGGACCTGGTTTTTGTCTCTGCTAGTTTGAGACATGGCTTCTGATTTCTAAGTTACCACTGAGAAATATTGTTCAGCTGAATCATTGATATGAGGCCTATTTGGTCTCATTTGGTATGTTTACTTTTACTATTACATTAGATACAGCAGTCTGTATTTCACTTCCTTGTTCTCACACACACACACCCAGGGGAGTACTGAGCTGAATGTGAGGTCTCTTTTTGCTTACTCTTTGACCATAGACTGATTTCCTAGGCAAATATGACTAAAAAAAACCCAAAACAATGGTTTGAAATAAACATTTCTTCATAGTATTATAGATAAGCAGAATCTAGACAACTGACCAGGTATCCAGAGCCACTGTTTTCTGTGGCCAAGTCACAGCAGCTCTTGCCAGACACTACCAGGGCACAGCAAGGGCCAGCTACACCCTAAGGGGTGAGGAGTTGAGTCAAGCAAGATAAAGGAGACAGCAAGGAAGGAGCCTTGTTAGCCAAGGCCCATCCAGTGTAGCCAGAAAAGGAGAGCAAGGCAGGCTCAGCGTTAGCAGCCAGTATCAGCCCAAAGTCCACATTTTCAGTCTGATGAGGCAGATCCTAGGCAAGTCAATCCCCAGGTCAGGATCATCAGATTGTGATGGCAATCAAGGTCACATACAGGCACAGTGATCAAAGGGCTGGTCCACAGAGATGAGACAGGTCTCAGGTCAACCCAGAAAATCAGTTCACAGGTTAGGAAACAGATCAACAGAATCCATGGGTAGCCATGGGCACGGACATAGGCATGGGTGTGACAGTGAAGACAGGCGCACTCACACCATAGCTCATGCAGGGATTAATAGTGCAGATGTGAGTTTAAATGGAGCTCCTGGGCCATCTATGGGCAGTATGCCAGTGGAAGGCCCTAGTGAGGGTGGCAGCTAAGGAGGTTTTAATGCTGTCTTGCTCTCCAATGCTAAGAGATAGAGACCATAATAATTGCCTTCAGTATTTATTGTGAAAAAAGTTTGGAGCTGTTGCTTGCTTGTGACATAGGATTGCCACAGCCTTGCTTTGGCCAAGAGCTTGTTACAATGCAAACAGGGACAGAGTGTGGTAATGTAAAGCCAACAGGACAATGTATACAAGAACTAAACATAATGAGTGTTGGATCAACAAGCAACAGAACCATCCCTAAAGGCATTAGGCAGGTATACTGTGATATTATTTGATTGTCAGCCTGTGCCAACAATTAGCTACAAAGACCTTCAGCAATAGAGATTGAGGGGGGGACACTCAGTCCACTTCATAAATTGAGCTCAGTAGTTTCACATTGTGGTCTTCACATTGTGTTTCTCTTCCACTCGTAAGAACTTGTGTGATCAGTTTTCTCTGCCTCTTTAAGACCAGCTTGACAGCACCAGCTCCTGAAGTTGTAAGATGTAAAGACCCATATCTAAACAAGAGCACACACCTACCAAAGTGGACATTATTTAGTTGAGGA
Organism: Psittacus erithacus; assembly: GCA_009867235.2. Taxonomy (NCBI): domain Eukaryota; kingdom Metazoa; phylum Chordata; class Aves; order Psittaciformes; family Psittacidae; genus Psittacus; species Psittacus erithacus. The sequence goes on along the minus strand of WYDI02031754.1, from coordinate 55,296 downwards.
GTGCTGCCATTTTGGGGGTTACAGGTTGTCATCTCTGAGTTTCCATAAGCCAAATTCTCTTTAGGCTGCACTGGTCCAAAACTCTGAGTAATTCTATTGACTCTGTTAAAAAATTAGCAATTCCAATGACAGAAGAAACGGGCCCAATCATAGCTTTAGAGTTCGATGACTATAATTGGTGTAAGTCAATGAATATTTATCTGAGTCTTGCAAAAATAAGTTAGCATTGGGAGCAGGGGATGGAGAGAGGTTCTATTCCCAAGCACTTAGTACTGACAGCAGGATTCATACCTCCACACAATACAAAGGAGCAAGCAAGCCCTCCCAGCTTGACTACTGCAAGTGATACGGCTGCGTTCCTACATTTCTTTGTGCAGCCTAACATGCCTTGTTTTTCGAGGAGCTCCCAGTGAATACATCTAGTGGTCCAGTTCCAGGATGGGCTTGTGGGTAAAAATATTTCCTTACTTCTTTTAGCCACCTGAGTGGAAACGCTGAAATGCAATGACCATGGACACTGTAATTACCATTCCACAGTCAACACCACTTGGTGGATGGAGGGTTTGCTTTTGTTGAATAGAGCATCTGTGGATTTTTTAAGTTACTCTTTTGAGATCAAGTGCTGCTGTCACTTATGCATTATAGCTCCCACTGAGTCAGTGGAAAATTCTCTAGGTTAGCACAGTCCTTCAAATGCAGACAAGTGTTTCAGTGATTAATGATGAGATGCTAGTATAGCAAGAATTGGCACTTACTGTGATTAATTCGTCAGTTTAAACCAGAAACAAATACTTATTTACATGGCAAGCTGTGAACTTCTGGATCTGCTGCACCAGTAAACTGTGAACACAGATGGTAGGACAGGGCCAAAAGAGATCTGAGAAAGTCATTGTAACAAGTCCATAAACAGACATTAAAGGATGCAGGGTTCCCAACCACAGTCATTGTGGATATTAAAGTAGTGTGACAGGATCATAATGAACCACAAATAGATGCCAGGCTTGTCTGCTCTCCCTGAAAAACATATCTTCCTACTAGATACTAAATAGTCTGGACTATAATTTCTATCCCAGTGGGACATTTTATGTGAGTTTAAGTTCTCTTTTGCTCCTCTTGCAGCATGAGGTAGGAGACAAGGCTAGCTAGGAGGATAGCAAATCTTAAGAGATGTTCCTTTTGGTACCCTTTGCCTAAGATTCATTTTTCAAGAGTGAAGGAAATAGCCTGTTTTCATAAAAACGCCTTAGCTGAAGTAAGTTACAGTGAATTAATCAAGCATTTGGGTGCTAATTTAGCAGTCCTTTTCCAATCACTGTATGCATGACTGGACCATATCAGAGGAAGAACAAGGTTAACAGAATATTGGACCTCAAACACTGTTCCTAATTCTGGCTGCTACCTGCCTCCATTTCCACATCCAGAAGTTTTTCATCAGGGATCTTTAGGACTGTCCTCAAGACTCTGAGTTGCAAGCTATCTATCCAAGATATTGGTAGCTTTTGGAAACTGGAGAATGTTAGCAACATTTTATGATTATCTTCTACATACAAGCAGTAAGGCAGCTGGCCATATACTGTGGGTGAAATCTCTCAGCAGAAGACCAGAAATAACATTTGCCCATTGCTTGATGGGGTCAGTCACCTCACAAATAGGGACACAGACAAAGCAGAGGTGTTTAATGCCTTCTTCGCCTCTGTTGTTAACACCAGTGATGGGCCCTGGGTCCCCTGGAGCCCAGGGTTGGAAGGCCATGACTGCAGGATGATAAACTGCCAGCCAACCCTGAACTTGTTTGAGACTTCCTGCTCATCTAGCTGGATGTGCAGAAACCTATGGGGCCTAATGGGATTTGTCTCAGGGAACTGAGAGATCCGGCTGGCTCCATTGCTTTTCAATGTTTTGGGGAGTCTGGAGAGGTCCCAGTCCACTGACAGCTGCAAATGTTGTCCCAGTTTTCAAGAATGGTAAGGAAGACCTTGGTAATTACAGGCCTGTCTGTCTCACTTCAGTGCCTGGTAAAATTATGGAGAGGGTTGTTATGGGAGTTACTGAAAAACACTTGAGGGGAAACACAGTCACAGGTCATAGCCAGCATGGGTTCATGAGCAAAAAGTCCTGCTTAACCAAATAAATTTCCTTTTGTGACAAGGTCACCATCTAGTTGATCAAGGGAAGCCAGTAGATGTAGTGTGTTTGGATTTTAGCAAAGCTTTTTTATATTGTCTCTTACAGTATCCTTCTGGATAAACCATGCAGCACACAGCTAAACATACAGTAGGTGAGTAATTGGCTGATGAGTCAGGCTCAAAGGGTTATAGTAAACTGGGTTACATCAGGCTCCTCGAGAAAACCAGTGGGGTTCTCAAGGACACAATTTTAAGGCCACTGCACTTTAATGGTTTTATAAATTATCTGGATTAATTACCTACATTAAGTAAGTTTACCAAAGATACTAAACTAGGAGGAGCTGTGGACTCCCTCGAGGACAGAAAGGCCTTAAAGCGAGATCTGGATGGACTAGAGAGCTGGGCAAATACATGCAGTGTAACAAAAGCAACTGCCAGATCCTCCACGCGGGACAGGGTAATCCTGGTGCTGATCTCCTCTCTCTGGTTTCCATCAACAGGACATGAGGAAATGGAATGAAGCTGCATCAGGGGCAGTTCAGCTTGGACATTAGGAGAAAGTTCTTCACTGTGAGAGTGGTTGGTCACTGGAACAGGCTCCCCAGGGAAGTGGTCATGGCAGCAAGCCTGTTAAAAGACTTCAGGGAGCATCTGGATGACACTTTTAACCACATGGTTTAGTTGTAGGTAGTCCTGCGAGAAGCAGGGAGTTGAACATGATGATCCTTATGGGTTCCTTCCATATATGCTTGAGATATTCTATAATTCTACGATTCTATAAATGGAAGGTCCTGAAATTAAAATAAAAATATGTAATTTAGATCCTTTAACAATTGCACTTTCAACTTGCTGTGATTTGAAATGGATACAGTGGAAGTTTATTTTGTAATAGCCCAGAACATTTCTTTCCTACAGATGCTATATGAAATGGATTTTCTAGATGTTCAGTGATCTACTTAGCCATTGATTTCTTTCACTCTGTTTCACTAAATATGCCATTTGTTAGCAAGCTCTAATACATTGAAATCAAAATGCTACGGAACTTATATTAGTTTTGCTGTCTTTTTTTGGTACACAGTCCTGCCAGGCCAAAGATGTGTTGGAATCATTCAAGCAGGGTCTCTTGTCTTCAGAGTCACAAACTTTCAGCATCATTGGTGAACACACTCTCTCTTCTCTGTCCTGCCTTTCAGGTCTAAAACAAATAAAAACCAAAGGCTGGATTTTCCCAGGGCACAGACATTCTCTTTTGAACAGCTTTTCCTATCTTGCAGGACCTGTATCCTTCAGACTAGTCAAGAAAGTTGCTGAAACAAATCTGGAAGGGACCTTAACGAAGTACATAAGGGCTCAAGTGACTGGGAAGAGGAGTCAGACCACCACTGATTCTAATAGAAAGTGGATGAGCAGCATCATTTGGTGAACAGAAACCCATATTCAGATACAGACTAAAAAGAAATCTGATGGAGGGTTTCTTGGTTGAGAACTGAGTTTCAGCTGATAATCAAGGGGATTTCCCACTCTGGAGCCTGAAGGAGAAAAGATCCACTGTTAGCCTTTGCTGCATAATATGACGGAAGAAAATCCACAATGCTTCTCTCCCAGTGGAACAGGACATTTCCTATCATTTTACTATATTATTTTTCCAAAAGCATGCCGCAGAACTCTTTAAACTCTGTCTAGATATGAACTGCTTCTTTCCTGCTCTTTACAGCTCAGTGACCCCAGACTCTTTCATGTGATTCCCCCTGTCCCTCAGACTCTACTTACCTCAAGATGCCCTGGAGCTTTAAACGATTCTTAGTTATCTTTGATTGAAAGCCCACAGTCCAGGAATCATCAGCAGCATCTTCTTGAATGAAGGTTTCCCAACAAAAATTATAGTCTGGAGAAACGAAAGCAAGATGACTAACCCAAGTTTATTCAGATATCTGACAAGCTCAGGGAACAAGACTTTTTAACTTCTTCCTTATGCCCATGACAGAGACAGCTTTGCCATGGACAGGATGGATGCTGTCCACTCCATATTTGGAACTAATGCCATTCTCTCTGGGCACCTTTTTTTTCCTCTCTTATCAGCTGAAGACCCCTTCAACCAGCCTTATCACAACAGCTGCGTTTAATCCCTTAGGACAAGGGAAAAGCACTATCTCCCATCTCTTCAGGAGTGACAGAAAGATGGTATCTCTAAACAAGGGAGAATTCTCATACAGATCTAGTGGCTAAGAGTCCTGCCCCCCTTCTACAATATTTGAACATCTTTTTTTGGATGCAACAGTCACTGAATGGTGATGGATGTGCCCCCAGAGAAGCTGGGCAGGACACTAGACACAGAAGCAAGTCCATACCAGATTCACCCACGTACAAAGTTTACCAGTTCACCCCTTCCCAGTCCTACAAAGCATGGGAAACCTTGCCTTCAATTTCCATGACAGAAATGGTTACATTCATCAAGCTCACAAGGTTCTTCAGATTTTGGCGGATTTCTTCATCATCTGTGTAAAAAAGACGCGCTACATATATGTCTATGCTCACATATGAGTGCTTCTTCAAGAAATTCAGTATTTTGCAGCAGCATTGCGCACAGGGGCTCCAGGACAAGTACCACTTCATGGAACAGTTGACATTATTATTGGATTTTCTTGTCTGAAAAATCTTCTCCAGGAAGTAGACTTCAGCGTGGTAACGATAATTTTTGACCCAGTGTGTCCAAGATGTGCCGTTCTTACCCCACTGCAATTTGCATAGTAGGTATGTATCCCGTGGAACTTTACGGGGGTCAAAATGATGCTTTAATGCTTTCTTAGATATATACATGCTGAAAGAGAAGAAAAGCTTCGAGGAACCACTCATTACAACCTAGTTTTCAGTAGTTCTCCAGTACAGTGAAAAAGGGGGAGGGTGGAAGCAATGAGAGGAGAAATGAGAAGGGCACAACACGAGCAAGCAATACAAAGACAACGGAGAGGTAGGCACCATGGCCAGGTAAGGGAACCAAAACCTAAACCACTTAATCCTCCCTTTGCCTGCAGTTGCATGCAGAACTTGCAGAAATTTCACCTCCTCACCTCTCCCTATGGCTGTCCTCTTCCCCATTAGCGTGAAGATTTCTAAAAGCTTTCCCTATCTTTTTAAGTGTCAGACATTTTTCCAGGGCTTCTATGTAGCCCTTTTTGACACAGGGAGCCACTGTGAATATTGTAAAAACTAAAAAACAAAAAAAAAAAAAACCCCACTGATAAATTATGAAGCTGAGTATTCCCCCTTATCGCATTCTCCCACTATTTGTATTTTTGTGAGGATTAGCACAATCAGCACAATCTACATGACAGAAGGCATAAGAAGTACTCTACACAAAAAGATGCAGCTCCCAAGAACATTTTCTGATAGACAGTCCATTTCTTAGATCCAGATCTATGCAGTTCAGAACAGACCCCTAAATATTGCCATTTAAATAACTGTACAAAGATTGACAGTGTTGACTGCGATCATATCCTCTCTATCACTAATTATCCATGATACATAAATAACATTTGAAGTCACAGCACTTTTGTAGACTTCGTACAATTGCTTTATACAGAGATTTATATGAGAATGCACTTCAGATACATGTATTCCACATTAGAGTAATTCAGAATAAATCTAGTAGACCACTGAGCAGACACTTAACAGAGGAGGAATAAGGCTGCAGGTTATTTCATAGATTAGCACCCATCAATAACAAAAAACCAAAACAAACCAAAGAAGCCACTATCTGAATGAAGGAAAAATTAAATCTTGCAGATCAAGCAACAGTTACATATTCTTCAGCTACAGGATTAAACACCTATATAAAAAACCATCCCATTTGTCTAAGCCAGTCAGAAGGCTTTGACTTCTTACCCTGCCTCCTTCCACATCTCAGCCTCCTACACATTAAAATACATATGTACATAACCCAGCTTATAAACCACTGAGTATCTCTGTTTATTTTCACAATGTACACACTGTGGTGTATGAACCAGAGAAACAATGTATGAAGAGTTATCAGATTTTCTACTGAATTTATGTAAATGTAGCAAACGTGAATGTCACAAAATGTTTCATTCAGAAATATTATTATTATTATTACACTTCATTCATTTTGTATTTGGGGACAGAGAGAGAGAAATGAAGCATAGGATTAACTATATTTTTTTTTACTTGTAGTGCTGAAATAGATGTAATTTTTTTATGTCTATTTGAAAGCTGGTGTCTATTAGCTTAAATTTCTTCAAAACTTGATGATTAGGGAACATACATATATATAAAATAGGTATATGAAATGTACATAATTGTGTGTGTGTGCATACAAGTAATATAGTGACTGGTTGAAGTACACCAAAGAAAATACATTCAACTCCCAATACTCAAGCCAAATCAGTTCATCTAATTCTTACAGAAGACATCTTTAAGTTTTTGGAAAGCAGCATTACAGCAGATTACAGAGATCTGGTTTGTTCAAAGATATCTACAGTTGTTGCTTTCTGATTATAGCGCATGGACAAGTTAAAATTTTCAGGTCTTAATACGGTCTTAAGCATCCTCTTGCCTGTGTCTTGACCATAAAACACTGCACTTTGGATAAACTATTGCAGTGGGTGTCCTGCGCATATTTTCAGGAACCTAAAGCTACTTCTTTAGAACCATCTTGCATTACACTAACCTTCAAGATACAGCCACCTTAAAAATGTGTTAAGCCAAGTGAAATTTATTGTATACTCAAGTTAATGCAATATAAAGAGAAGGCCGCATTTTTATAAATATCTGCTACAGATAATACTTGCTGTTTTTTAAATAATGTCAATTTAAACAGCTCTAAAAGGCGGCCAGATAATAAACTTAAAAGAGAGCGTAAAACATTCCCACACTACAGAATGTATACAGAATCCCAGCACTTACTCTTTTTTCTCCCCGAACCAGATAAAAAAATACTTAAAATAAGTTATGAGGTTACAGATAAATTGTCCAAAGCCATGCAATCGTTTCATTTTTTTTAACTTTTACTGTGATCACAGTCAGCCCTTGCTGTTCAGCACTGTTATGTGTGATACACATATCTACATGGAGCCTAACTCCAAAAAACCTGGCACAAAATATCTGGTTCCTTGATACAAAATATGAGACAAAATTCAGAGTTACCAAATAATGATAAAAAGTCCTGAAACCTTTTTAGCTTTCTTTCTGATTTTGGTTCATCAATCTTATGAAGGTGAACTTGCAGCCCTTGCAGAATTTACAAGCTGGAGAGAAATGCACCAGTTATAAAGACTATGAATATTAAAGGTGAGTTGCACCCAAAAATGTTAAAGAGGAGTTAGGGGAGAAAATGGCAGAGGCATGACAGCAAACATAACTGTCTCCTAGGTTTTATTTTCCTTCCCACTAGCACACAGCCTTGAAAATGATTACAAATTATTTTTTAAAATGTGTTATTTATGCCTTTTTTGTTGTTCCATCATCCATAACTTGAACAAGAATGCAATGAGTTTATTTTAAAATGTATTAACTTTATGAAAACACCTCCTAAAACTAATATCTCTCTTATTAAAACTTTATGTAATAAACTGTGCCATTACAGGTATTGAAATATTTTCCTCCCTTCCTCTAACACTTTTTATTAGAAGCTATATAAAATTCTGCTTATTGCAAGATAATAATAGTAATAATGGCAATACATGAAAATGCACAAGTATAAATGTGTCAAGACTTTAATCTGCATTTTTCCCCCGTTGCTAACACTTTGCACAGCTGATGCACTTCTTCAGTAAACTTTGCGTTAAAACTCTTTTCTTTCCCCTCTGTTGGACAGAAAATGTCTGGTCTGATACTTCCTGTTTGCTCTCTGGCACAATAACCGTTTCAAGACCTCAAAATAGTTGAGCAGGGAAGAGGCACTTTCGGATTCTCTTGCTGCCCAGCATTGGGGTAAGCCAGCTCCTGCCTTAGCCCTTCCCCAGCCTACTCCCGTCTTTCCCTCACTTTTATCTATTGCCTTTTGTGCCTGCTGGTTTATGGCTCCAGTGGCAGTTTTATGCTGCGGGCACTTCCCCAACAGGCTCAGACTTCGCTGTGGCCCCTTGCCCACTGCAGTTACACCAGGGCTCCCACTCTGTTACGCTGGCATCAGTATCGCCCTCTCCCTTCCCCAAGAAAGGCAGAGACTTTGCACAGAGAGAAAGCAACCCCTGGGGTGACAAAGCAAGGGGTCCCCTTGGGTTGGAGCAACACCACAGAGCTGCAGCTGGGGTGGGGTTTTCTGTCAGCTGTTTCTTACCCTCTCAGCTTTTCCCTGTACATGGCTTTTGCTCTCCCCACGAGCCCTCCTTTGGTGCTGTCCTTTCTGCTCCTGCAGACAGGGCTCGGTGCCCGGCTGACGGCAGAGCACACCGCCAGCCACTGCTAGCGTCGGGCGGTGGAAGAGGAAAGGGAAAAAAAAGGCTTGGCTGCGGTTGCCGCTACAGGCACGCCGTCAGCAGCGCTCTTCCGTCACCCTTGGGCTGGGGAGTGACGGCTGATACATGGTTCCAGTTAAAAACGATTGGACAATCTCTTTGAAGCCTGCTTCTAAGTTTGAAAGGGATGATAATGCTTTGTTGGCAAAACCGAGGTCTATTCTTCTGTGCAGGGAACTCCTCTCGGTGGTGCAGCTGTGGTGTATGGCAAGCACGCCTTTCCTTCAAAGCACCCGAAGCTCAGCACTGCCGCAAGCACACTGGTTTGGCTTCATGCATCACAAGATCTTCCCGTGCTGTCAGAGCTTTGTCAAGGACCCAAGTGCTCACAAATACCTCTGATGAGAGACTTTGCTCATAAGATACTAGCAAAGCTTACCCATCTTCCCTTCCAAACCCAGATGGTCTAGAGATCCCCCTGTGGAGGAAGAGAGGGGACCATGCATTGGGAGCCTTGCAGAAGACATGGCATTTGAGGAGCTGGTGATCATGTCTGCTCTCTTGGCCCTTGTGCTTAGGGACTGAGAAGCCCATATGCTACCAATTTAATCTGTAATTACACACACAGGTTTGTGTGACGCTGTGCTGCATGCATCATGGTGCACAAACCCTTCGGCCGCAGGAGGAACTTAGCTGGTAGATTGTAACAGAGGAGCCTGCAGGCAGCTCCTGCCTGTACCACTCAGTACCAGTGATTGCACCACTGGCCCAGCCCTGCTGTTGTCTGCAAGTGCAGCAGGAAGTTTTAATATCCTTTAGGAATAAGGTTGTGTTCCTTTAAGAAAATAGATTCCCTTCATAAACAGGATCTGCGCAATGTGCCATGGGGAAATCCATCTTGGGTCTGTCTAATGCTGCACAAACATGCGATGCCTGTCTAAAGGGATGCTAGATTTACTCCTTATACCTTTCTTACTCTGCCTTCTTAAAATAACTGATTTATTAAGCTATTTGTTGTCAGGCATTTCTTACTGAGATCCCTGCACCATCTTTCTTTCACAGCCTACTGAGGTGCACACATCTTGGTGCTGGTGAGTATATGGGTAAGAGTGCAAAGGGGCAAAATCCATTTACTTTGAGAATTATAAAACAAAATCACATTTCCCTTCCTTAAGGTCCTTTTGAATTTTGTTATACTAGTTTCCTATGGAGACATTTAGGAAAGATAGTAACTCCCAAGTCCCACAGAGTTACTACTGTTCACATAACCCCTACGCTAGAAGAACAAAGTGCAGCTCAGCAGCTTTGCAAGGCCCTTCTGAAAACACAGACAAGGGAAAACTAGCAAGACTTACAATCCTAGAGTGACACCAAGGAGCAGCTACAATTACCAGCCACTTGGGAGCTCTTATTCTGCTTGCAGATCAGCCGCACTGTGCATGCAGGGTTTAGCCAGCTCCATGCAAAGTCTGGTTGATTTCATTAGCTGAGGCAAAGCGCTGCCTGCTCAGGTCTGGAAACATTACACATACTTTTACAGGACACCAAGCCTAATCTAACAAAGACCAGATGTGTCTGGAGGGAGCGCTGCAGAGACACTGCAGATGTTCCTGAGCCTAGAAGCCCAGAGGAGCAGGGGGCAATGACAGCAGAGTGACTCCTCATAGACCCAGGAAGGGACCAGCTCTGCCTTTAAAGTGAGCGATGCCATACTGTGTGCAGCAGGAAGAACTCTGTGGTTCAGGAGGGCAGGTTACTTCAGGCTCAACACTGCTTGAGTGTACATGGCTTCTCCCAGTACAGCGACAGAGCTATCTGGACTTCCAGAAACTGGCCAGAAAAACACAGCAGGGGAAAAATGCACAATTTAGGTCAAATTGACTGTGTGATAGGGAATGAGGAAAACTTCATTTTCTTCTCTCTGGCCTCAGTTTGTCCAGAGTCGTTAACTTCAGATACAACATAAGCCAGGACAATCTTCTCTTGGCTTGAAGCAAGAGACTGTGTCTATAGTGTGATTTTATAGTAATGCCTAAAGGAAGAGGAGCAGGTTAAGCTGTGAAATGGGCTCAAGTCCAAATCCCAAAACAACAGTCAAAGTTGGTTTATTGGGCTTGCATCATATCTGCAGGTGGTTTGAAGCAGGATAGCTCCACTTACTACAGCACCAGTTGTTCATGGAGCTGCAGCAGGACTATCTCTGTCTGTTTTGGTATTGTTCTGCTGCCAGTTACCACCAGTACAGTTCTGTTATTAGGAAGGACAGGGTGAACAGTTGTCCTCCATAGACATTTTAATGTTTAATTCAAATCTACTCAGTTCTGCAAGAGGTAGTAAAAGACCTTGGAGAGTATCTCTACAAAGAAACAGAGGGATTTTGGCCAAAAATAACCAGTCATGCAAGCTAACCAAAATGGAATGCTGCCATGTGATATGGAACAAGGTACCACAAGATCTTGAAATTCAGTTTTCCAAGAAATACCTTTCCTGACTGACTTCAGCCAAGCTTGAAGAAGTCTGGGCAGGAATCAGCAGTTCTGTTTCCTGAAAAACATCCCCTGGATTAGATGTCTTTATTCTGCTGGGTTTCTATTCTGTAGTACAGTTGTTTCTGTAGTTCAGACACGAACAGCATCCCTCCATCCGTTCCCTCACAGCCTCACTGGCTTCTCATCCACGTATGGTGTTGTCCTCTGAAACACTGGTATGCTGTAGCATGAAGTTGGGATGCTGTGGACACAAGTTTAAGAAGGGGTACGAACCTGAGCGTCACCCAGGAGCAGCCACCCAATTAATGTCCTTCCCAAAGGAAAAAAAAATAAAAGGAAAGAAGTTTCCCACAGAAACCTGTGTCTCAAAAGCGCAAGGTCCTGCACCTGAGTGGGGGCAATCCCAAGCACAGATACAGGCTGGGCAGAGACTGAATGGAGAGCAGCCCTGAGAAGAAGGACCTGAGGGCGTTGGTTGATGAGAAACCGAACATGAGCCGGCTTCAGTGTGCACTTGCAGCCCAGAAACCAGCCATATCCTGGGCTGCATCAAAAGCATAACCAGCAGGTTGAAGGAGGTGACCCTGCCCCTCTGCTCTGCTCTTGTGAGACCCCACCTGCAGTCCTGCATCCAGCTCCTAGGACCCCAACATAAGGAGGATGTGAAGCTGCTCAAGTGCATCCAGAAGAGGCCACAAAGATGGTCAGGGACTGGAACACCTCTGCTTATGGAGACGGGCTGAGGGAGTTGGGCTTGTTCAGCCTGGAGAAGAGAAGGGTCCAGGAAGTCCTGATAGCATCCTTCAGTACCTAAAGGGTGCCTACCAGAAAGCTGGAGAAGGACTTTTTATAAGGGCATGTAGTGATAGCACAAGGTGTAATGGTTTTAAGCTCAAAGAGTAGGTTTAGATTAAGTTTTAAGAAGTTCTTCCCTGTGAGGGTGGTGAGACACTAGCACAAGTTGCCCAGAGAAGCTGTGGCTGCCCCACCACTGGCAGTGCTCAAGGCCAGGCTGGACAGGGTTTGGAGCAACCTGGTCTATGGTCTCTGGAGCAACCATGGCAGGGGGTTGGAACTGGATGAACTTTAAGGTCTCTTCCAACCTAAACCAGTCCATGAAAAGGCACTAAGGCATCCAGGGCGTGCCCACTGTTCCTCCAAGCTCTCTTCATCCACTCCTACTGCGTACCCCCTTCCCTGCTCAGGAAGGTGGTAACTCCCTCTCCCCCCAGTCCCAGCTCACCACCTCTGCTGTGCCCAGTGGTTTGCCTCCCAGGGGATGCCACCAGCTCCCCAACCCTTCACCAGCTTTGCTTCCAACCCACCTCACTTACCACATATTCAGCTATGAAGAAGGTGATGGCAGTGCCTACTAATGTCCTTGCCACCTCGGGGGCTCCGGAGGGATGGAGCAGTGCGGCGGGCTGGACACCCACCATCACCACCACCACACCACCACCCTGCAGGGGCAGGAGAAGAACAGGGGCCGGGGCCGGGAGCATGCCCCACCGCGGTTGTCTGCTGCCCCTCGGTGGCCGCCTGATGGCGAAGCAGGGCAGACCCGGGGGACCCCCTCTGCCTCGGACCCCCTCCCCCCCGAGTTCAGCCTCCCCACGACCTGTCGCAGAAACCTGCCGTCCCGGGACAGAGGATGCTCTGGCTTCCCAGAATGACCTGTCTGCAAAGCGCTGGCCTCGGGGGCCTTCTTCACCCGTTCCCCATCCCTGTGGCCCAGGACCAGCTCTCCCTAACATCACAGCCACAGTCACCGAGTCTGGGTGGGCTCCAAGCCGCAGGGTTCATCTGTGGACAGGGTTACACACCTCCTTGTTTTCAGCTTTGAGATGGAGCTGATTGCATAAAGCAAAAGCCCCTGAGGAGCTGCTTACTCAGGTCGATGCAGTTATATTTGGACTCATGTGACTCACACTCCTCCTGAAATGGTGCTCCCTCAGAGGTTTGAAGGGATTCAGGTGCCGCAGTGCCCCAGCCCAGGTCAAGGCCAGGATGCCTCTCTCCCTGGGCAGCAGCACAAGGCAGGAGCAAACAAGACAAGAGCCACAGCTCTCTGTTGTTATGCTTTGAGATAGCAAGTAGCTAGCTTCCACACTGCCCCCCTGGAGGGGAGCATCTATCCTAGCAACCCAGCAAAAGTCTGTGGAAGAATCTATCTTTGCAGGTGTGTGATGAACCCAAACAGCCTCCTGCCCCACACTGTGCAGTGCCTATGGCTGGGGCACAGAAAGCTGCAGTGTCACCACCAGTGTCACTCTTTCCCTAAACGCAAACAGCAGTCCGAGCAGGAGGTACTGCCAGTGCGTCATCCTGAGGCCATACCTTCACCTCTTCTCAGCTAAGTTGTCAAAGGCACGTGAATCAGCTGATGCTTGCTCCAGACCTGCTAGGGCTGCTGAGCTACCACAAAGCCTCCTGCACCAGTTTCTTAGCACGTGGGGAAAACAAGCAAACAAAAAAGCACAATAGCAGTTCCCCGCTGCTATGTACACTGCTGAGGGAGGGGTGGGGACAGGAGGTGGGCAGTGACCAGTGGGAAAGGATTCTTTAGGGCTGTATTTTCCTTTTGTCAGCTGTAGTAAGGAGTTGATGTTATTTTCAATCTTTCCCATACCTGGTAATTAAAGTCATGCCAAGCCAGGCCACGGGGAGATCATTTTGCCACGTAGCTACCCAGGGTAATTATATTGAGTACCTCACAGTTTGGACACCACTTGTTCATAGAATAGAATCATAGAATCATCCAGGTTGGAAAAGACCTTTAAGATCACCAAGTCCAACTTACCCCATTTTTACCAACTTTACCCCAGCACTAAGGCATCACTAAACCATGTCACTGAGAGCCTCATCTACAGGGTTTGTGAACACTTCCAGGGATGGTGACTCCACCACTGCCCTGGGCAGCCTGTTCCAGTGCCTGACCACCCTCTCAGTGAAGAAATTGCTCCTACTATCCAGTCTGAACCTCTCTTGGGGCATCTTGAGGCTGTTACCTCCAGCCGCTGCTGGAGTATCTAACCAGCATCTCAGCTGGGTTTTGCAGCTTCTTAGCTTCAAACTATCCGACCTCCATCATTGTCCATAACCAAGCCACAAAGTTAAGTGCTGGCTTGGAGACATACCCTAGAACATTGGTCCCTATGTTAAGGTAAGGTCTTTCCCTGATATGGAAAGCTGCCTGCATCTGACTGCTGGTGAGCGCAGGTTTGCGATGGACCAAGCAGAGGCGGATGGTGGAGATCCCTCAGTTAGCCTGAACATTTATTGTATTCTAAGTACACTGTGGAGGATGGGTGCAGCTCAGTCTCCACCACGAACAGCAGTTGGGACTTCATACAGATGGTTGGAAGCAGGCCTTGGGAGAGAAGGAGCCAGGAGTGAAGAAAAGACACTGGCTCTGAGCAAAAGTGGAACGCGTATACGCTGTGTTAGCAATAATGGATGCTGTGTTAGCAATATGTGATTATAAAGATGCTGTGTTTGCAATAATATGATCATAAGATGCTGTGCCTTCAATAATGCGATCATACGACTAACATGAGATAAGCCTGTGCAAAGAAAAAAGAATAATGTCATAATCTTGTGATCAATACTCTATATAGAAATAAGGGAGCCAAAAATTGCTGTGTAGCACTTTGCGGGGCTGGGGCCGGGACTATAAAGCTTGAGCTGTATCTCAATAAAGGGTCTTCTCTTCACCTCATGAGAGGAGTCCGTGCCATCTGTCATCGCAGTACACCACCTCCTAAAATACTGGTTCAGACCAGCTAGCCAGTTAACCTTCTTCTGACAACTTGTACAAAGGGAAACTCTCCTCCCCTTCCAACATCAGTTAGCAGGCAGTGTTGGCAGCCTTCAAAGTCAGCTGGCTACAGCACAAGGACAGGACTGGGGAGTGTTTCCCCCATGCCAACTTGCTTTTCTTTGTGTCCGACCCATGTTTTCTAACTGAGGTGCCCCTACTTACCCCATGCCCAGTTCACAGTTTCCTCGATGCCCGACAACTTCAGACCAGTACACAGAGATTCCTTCAAGGCTCTGAAGTCAACAGCGGGTATCTACTGTTGTCAGAAGTTCCGTTTTACTGGTACAGGGAAGTGTGAAAATCTAGTCTGAGCAGGAAGCAGTTGTCTCAGGGCTCATAGTAAGGCTGTGCTACAACATACTCCGATCTCACGGCTCCACTTTCCAAGTAGAAGGTGCACTTCAACATACACCTCAAATACAAACAGCTGTGAGCATGTTATGAACAAGCCCCACACCAAGCCTGCTAACTCAAAGTGAAATCCTCCACACCACGTGCAGTTCTCTCCCTGCAGAGAGGATGAGAAAGAGACAAAGAACCGCATGTGGCAGATCTGAGTCAGGGCACTGAAGACTCCACCGGAAAATGCTCAGACACCATAATGATGAAGGCAATCTAGGAACCTAGGCGGAATAGACTGGTTTTCTGTTCTCTTTTTGTCTTTCCTCCGCTCTTCTCAATGTGGCCCACCTTTTTCTCACTGTGTCTTTATTTTGTTGTCCAGGAATGCATGTATTGCCACATTTAAATAAAGGATCAGATTATGCACGGAAAAATTTCAAACCTCAGCGCTGCCTAAGTCGATGTGCAACTCCAACCTGAATCCTTCCCTCATGAGCAATTCTCCCAGTTACACAGATAGAACAGAAATCAGCATCCATCCCACTGGGCTAATTCCCTCTCTTTTGGCCTTAACTTCAGGAGATTGAAAGTAGGTGTTCATGTATTTCACCATAGGGGAGGTGTTAAAGCTCAGAAGAGGATGTTACATAGACTCACCTGATTCTGAACATTTGCTTTCCTCCTGTTTCTTGGTGCTCAATCAGATCGCAGCTAAGCAGGCTGCCAGCAGCCCTGGGCATTTCCATGACTGCATCATTCAGCGCTGTGAGGGGCAGCCTCAGGTGCTGCTCCAAAGCAGCTCTCTCAAGCTGTTGGAATATCAGTACATGAATGACACATGCAGGAGACAGACATTGAATCCCATGACTTGGTGTACACCAATTCTCCGGGGATCAAATCACAGCAAAGGAGTGCAAGAGGAGCTGGCATTCATCGCTGGGGTGTGCTGGGAAACATGCTGCTCCACAGCCGGCTCCGGCTGCTTGGCAGCACTGCCGCCTTGTCCCCACTCCGAATGCAGCTGGTGGATAGATCAGAGTTCAGGCCTCCAGCTGGGGCCAGCACATGGCTCTACAGAGCAGGTGGGTACTGACGGAAACTGAAATCTTCAGCGGTTTGTGTCAACGTGCTGCCTGTAAACTGCAGTGGCTGGGAAGAGATGAGCTACATCTGGTTTGACCATTTCTGCTGCAGTTGTGGGGAAGTCTGGTGGGTGCAGCAAGTGAAGAGACAGATGAGGTGTTACCATGTCAGAGGATCACCAGCCAACGTCTGCATCTTTGCACCAAAGTCAGACAACACGGTGCAAGGTTACTTTGCATCTTTGACACTATTATTAGGCTGTTTACAACAATCGTAAAGCAACTTAGTAATGAGTGGAGTTATGAGAAGGTGTTCTCAGGTCTGCCTTAGCCCCAAAGTTTGCATGGAGGACACAACTGGGGTGAGAAAGGGAACTTTTAGCAAGATGCTGCTCCCAACACAGTCATGGCTGCTCCTCCTCCTTCATGACTAGGCTGTGCCGGGGAAGCACTTTTATTTTGTCACAGCGGAATCTGGGGATCTGGAGTTCTTTCACTATATGATTCTGTGGCTTTTCCTGACCTTGCACCCCTGGAAGAGACCCAGTCAGTAATACAATGCCTTTGATGGTTTTATTTTTCTTTGATGCCCCAAAAGATGGGTTTTCACAGCCTAATGTGAGCTGGTTCTCCATGGACAATCTGAAGGAGATGAAGTACAGATAATTTTTAGCATCACCAGCTGATGTCAATGCTATATTCCCCTCTCCAGCTTCCACCCTTCACTGGATTCAATTCCTAGAAAAATGACACCCAGTTATAAAAGCTAAAGCCTCTCACTGTTTTCTCTTTCTCTTTCCATCTCAGCCAAGAAGGCCATTTAAATATTGTCAGACAAAAGCAGGTAAATCTTTTTCTTCCGTCAGCCCCAGACAACATCCACTTGCAGGTCCCATTCCACAGCCCTGGGTTTCACCGGCTCTACCATTCAGATGTAGAGCAGGTGCCAGCCAGGGAGCCTCTCTCTCTAACACTTGCTAATGGCTCATGAATGCATGTGCAGGAGCCAGTCTTGGAGAAAAGGAGAGGGTTTACAGGTGGGGTAAGGGCCAGGCAGTGTGGGGATCCCTCTCTCAACCCCTGGCAGATTTGAAACATTAGCATCCTTTTCCCTAATCCCATTCTTCCCTGTAATTAGACACTTGCCTCACAGGTGATCTGCTCTTATAGGGATTTTCTGAGGCTTAAAAATCCAGATGACACAGATCGGGCACCTGTGACCTGCCTGAAAAGTATGTGTTAACTTGGAAGAGCTTGGCTGGTGGGATGTGTTAGCAGCACTTGCAGACTGGCTGCCCACTTAGGACCTACACAAGTGTAATTACAGTTATCCACTTGGCACATAATCCTCATTAGTTCTGTTCTGATATTCATTAACAATGGTGAAATACATGCGAGCAGCCTCAGATGAGAGATGTGAAAGAAAGCAGGTGCCACAATACACAGTGACCTCGAGAAAGCCTTCAACACATGTGAAACCTCACTACCACTTCAGTGCCCCACTTGAACTGAAGGCTCTGGCAGCAATGGATTTTGCAGACTTTCCCCCTGGGCAAGTTGTAGGAAACTGTCCCCATCAGAATGGGTAAGCAAAGAAGCTCAGGAAAAAAGAGCTTTTGTTTCATTTCAAAGTTCACAAGTGTATTTGGGGAACAAAATACAAACAGCCCGATCAGAGCATCCTTTTGGAGGAGAGTGGGGGAAGTGGCTTCTGTTTTGAGGCTACTATGACCTTCGAAACACAGGGCTTGCTATTCCCCTCTGGTGGTGGAAACAGCAGAAAACATTTGAATACAGCTATATCTATGTGATTTGCTTTCAGTAAGAGGACATCTAACCAAGCCTGTAAGAACAACCACACTATGACTAAAGGGAAGAGAGGAGAATTCTAGCAGAGAGGATGCAACCCTGGTACCAAGCTGTGCTGCTTGCAGCTCTTACCCAGACTATCCCATATTCCAGCTGGTGAGCACTGGTAGGGAATGCTTCTAGAGATGAGTGCTTACAACTACAGCACACCAGCATCATGTGTACGGCAGACACAGGTAAAGGGTTGGGAAAGAAAGAGCAGACCCATCAAACACGATAAATTTGGGTTGGTTTACTAGCCTGCTTCCCACCTGCTTTTTGACACTCAGCTTTCCTGGCTTTTCAGGGAGTACCTTGTGTTTGTGCCATGTCTCCTCTGTCCCAGTCTGCATTTCCACTGCTAACAAAGGGCCACATCATCCAGTAATTCTCAGGTGATTGTGAGACTGGGTTGTTAATGGGAGGAAGAAGCCTTGTCTCTTTCTCAACCTGCTCCCCTAAAGACTGGAGAGAAAGGAAAACTGTATTTTAATATGAATGAGGGTCTAATTTTTGTTATTCTTTCTTGAACCCCTTCCTTCCACAAACATGCCATCTTGGGTCCAGACTGTGAGCTATGACCACTCTACAGGGGGCAGGCTATCTGGAGCCAAGTGCTGGGCAAGTACTGAGGGCAGCAGGGCAGGAGTGTTTTTAGACACATAACCTGAGGAGTGTTCAAATAAAATAAAATAAATAAAATCGAAAGTACCTGCTTGGGAGAAGAGCCAGACAAGCTCAACAGAATATAAGAGAGGGATTTCTACCTGCCTTCCTCTACCACACACATCCCAGACAGAGGAAAACCTCTGTGGGCCAGTGAGGCTTAGGCCATGGTTACTGGTTCACTAATAGCAAGTCTGCGCTCTGCCACCTTGCTGAACTCCATGATCACGAGCAGAATGACACAGCAACACCCAGTGGTGCTTCACAGTGTTCACAAAACACAGGTAACCCACGCTTGAGCTAGCTACTGCAGGACAGAAAAGCACCTAATCTACATAAACTTTGAGACAACCTCTGCTGCTATGACATTAAGTGTTCACAAACCGTGTAGATGAGGCCCTCAGTGGTATGGTTTAGTGGTGGCCTTGGCAGTGCTGGGGTAACAGTTGGACTTGATGATCTTAAAGGTTTTTTCCAACAAAGTTGATTCTATGGTCCTTTCCAACCCTAACTATTCTATGATTCTATAATTCTACGGATCTATGGTTCTATGATTAGCCTGCTGATGAAACTGGGCTTAGCAATGTTTTGAGGAAGCAGCACATAGCATGTCTGACCCAGTGGTATATGCTCCAGAGCTGGATTTACAGTATCAACCAGCTGCTGCTTCTCCAGCTCCAGTCTATGTAAACCAGTGTGTTTGCATCACTTCAGCGTAAAGATGAGCTCCAACCCCCCTGAAAGTAGTGGCCCTACTGATATTAATGAGGAATCCCTTGCAGGGGAAACTTCTTCTAGCCACAGTCCTGTGTCACCTGTGCTCAGGCCAAGAGGCCAAGACTGCTTTTAGACCTGACCTTCCAACTTTCCTGCTGAAGGTCTACAGAAAAGGCTTGTTACAGCATATTTTAGACCTGTGAGTGGCTACATTCACTTCCATATACTTAATGAGCCAAATTATGCCTACTCACATGGCTAATGCTCCACAGTATTAGGCACAAAATTAATTGAGAGATGCAAAAGAGAGGAGTGGCCACAGCATGAAGGGAGTGGTGGACACAAACTTGTTCCAAAAAAAGCCCAAACTGTAGCTGCTATTTGGCCCTGGTGAGAAGAACAGGACTAGACTAGATCTGAACTGTGCTGCTCTCCCAGCTGAGAACAGCTCCAAAAGCTACACAAGTAGATACTTGCATCTTCTCTATGAATCATTCCCAACAGGTATTTTTCAAAGGTACATCAGCTCTAGACGTTCATGGCAGTACACCCAGTTCTCAGGCTGATGGTGCCACACGGCCAATGTCCCAGCCCTAGCACACATCTCAAATGGCCACATTGCGCTTGCCATAGCATCCTCTGTGCCTGGATGAGTTCTGAATTTACCTTCCCAAGATGTTTGGATGTGTATCACTTATTTTGGGGAAAATAACTGGGTTTCTTTTCCTAAATAAATTCTGACTTTAGATGGTATGGTTTTACACACTCACAGAAGTCTTGTTCCTCCCACAAGGACACTAAAAAAACCCCCGTTTGATCATCTGATTAGAGGTACGGCTGCAGAGAAGCAGCAAATTATCACTGCTGGAAAGGGATATGTGGCAAAGAAGATAAAGCATAAAACCAAAGTGAATGGAAGACAAGCGGGATGAGAAAATCAAAATATGAACCAAGAGAAAAAATACATAAAGAAAAAGGAGAGGGGAAATTAAATCAGTTCCATGCACACTACAAAGCACATCTGTCTCAGGGTGGTAATCTGATCTATACGTGAAAACTGATCCATATATTGTGAGAAGTGATCTACATATAAGAACTGATCTATTAATCTTGTAATGAAAACTACAAGCTACGAGCAGTTAGTTCTGCTGCGTTTCCAAACACACGGGCACAGCTCCCGGAGGGAGGAGGATGTGCTGGCGGGTTACTGCTGCTGTCAAAACGGAATCCCTCTGCCGCGAGTGGGTCGCGGGCAGCGCCTCCTGGAGAGGTCAGTTACCGACAGCGCGGTATCTGCCCTGAAAATCACCCCGCCAGGTAGAGACAGGCACGGGACGCTCCTGAAGCTGTCATTGCCCAGAGACCACCAAACCGCGAGGGCTTTGGTGTGCACATACAGTCACACCGCTCCCCACCCGACCCTGCAACCCTGCGTTTGACTCCGTGTTCGCAACGGGCTGGGTTATGTGAACTCGGAGAACCCCCGCGGAGAGCACGCGCGTCCCCGCGAGGGGCAGCACCCTTGCCTTCGCGTTCGAAGGGGAATCCCTTCTCGTGCGTGCGGCCGCAGGCAGGTGCCCTGCCCGAGGTTGCCAGGGCCGTGGGACCGCCCGGCGCTGCGGGCACCTTTTGGTTGGGGGCGAGAAGCGGGCTCTGGTTCTGAGCTCTGTATTTCACCCCTCTCGCCCAATTATAAGCCCTTTCCTCAGCGTCCCTAATCGTCTCTCTGCCTGGATCCTGAGAAACGAAGCGGCCACTAATTAGGAGGTGGTGAAAAATGGGTCCGGCAAGCACCCCTCCAGGCCAGCAGCGCCGCAGCGTTACCTGCCGGCGGGCTCAGGGCACCAGCTGGGGCTCGTTCCTCATCCAGACTCAAGAGGGGAGAAGGCGATATATAGTAATCAAGGGAAGCACTTCTCTGTTGTCCGCAGCAGCTTAGTAGCTACTTCTTTGCCTTTGTATACAGGTAGGTGGCTGTGCCCAGTTCCCTTGCGCTGGGGGAGGTGGGGAATTTGCTTGGTCCGTCACGTACCCTCGTTTGTATGTCTTGCAGGTGAGTTTTCAGGTTTTATAACTCCCGGGCTGTGAAATCCTCCCAGTACTTTTTTCCTTTCCTTAAAGGAAGTGGTAATAGCTGGGCACGGGAGAAGGCGTTTATTTTCCTGAAGCCTCCTGTAGGCCCTGGCTTCAAATGTTTACTATCTATAAGGCTCTTGTATAGCTGCACTGCTCTTGTTTCGTTTGGAATCTGACTGGGTGATTCCCATCCCTTCCTGGTGCATAGCAAAAATGATTAATTTTTTTAAAGCTATCACTCTGTTCAAAATAAGAAAAAAAATAAAAAGGTAAATAGATGAGAAAAGAAGCTTGGAAAAGGTGAAGTGCTAATTCTCTGTGCCTCTGCAAAACAGGTCTGCCTGTCTCAGCCTTCGGCTGGCCGCTGGAGAGGCACTTTGTCTTCCTTTGTTCCCTCTTCCCCGCAGTACAGACACAGCTCTGTAGCACGGTCACCCCTGCCCCCAGCCTTGCCGGGAGGTAGAGGGTTTATCTGTTTGCAGTGATGGTTGCGATCCGCAATGCGGACACGCAGAGCCTCTGCATGCCCCGGGGCAGGCTCCGGGTTCCCCTCCATTCTCTGCCTTTGGGTGGGGAAAGGTGAGGAGGAGGTGGGTGAGAGAGTGTTAAATGGGGGGGTGGGGGTGTCTGCCAGGCCCTGGCTAGCTCACCAGGCGGTGCTGCTCGGGCCTTTTGGCCCCGAGGGAGAAGCAAGGCTCTTCCTCCTACCCCCCGCAGGGAGGGGTGCACTGGCAGCAGCGGGCTGACCCCCACCGCCAAACTTAGCAGCCAAGTTGAGAAGTGGGACCCTGGTGTCCAAGCCCTCCCCCACTCTCTGAGCACCCCCAAAGCCCCTCCCCTCCAATCAACTGACTTTTAACATGACAATGGCCATGACAATCCCAACGCCGGGCTGGGGAGGACATAAAGCATCCCCCCACCCTTGTCTACCTAATGGGGTACCTGCCTGCGGGCTGCCTGCAGCCTGTATTGCCAGCTCGCCGTCTGCGCGGGCAGGAAGTCCTGTCCCGGACCAGCCCAGCCATGAGCGCCCACCTGGCCGTGCCGCCCTACCTGCCCTACTCGGGCGCAGGCAGGTATGGGGACCGCTGCTGGCTCTCCGCAGGAAGCATGGACAGCGCGCTGGCCGAGGCGGCCCCGGCGGCGGGCGCCACCGCCTTCCCCGCGGCGAAGACGCCCAGCCACCCAGGTACGCGGCCCGGCTGGTGCCGGGAGGAGATCCGTCTGCCCTCGGGGGCGGATTGGTTCTGCCCCTTCTGCCTCGAGAGGGAAGGGGAGGGGGGGCGACGCCGTTGCCCCGGCGAGGATGCGAGGGGCGCTGCTCCGCCGGCCGCCCCGCTGGAAGCGGTGGCGGGGGCCAGGCGCGGCTGCCAGCGGCCCCTGCGTCCCGACGGGACCAGAGGTGCGAGCACAGCGGGGTCTCGGCGCCGCTGCCGCGCGGGTGCCAGTGCCCACTTTACCACGCTGCTGTGCCTGTGGAGCCCCAGCAGGCCCCCAGGGCACCCTCAATCTCAAATTCACCCTAGAAGCGGTACTTCGAAGTCTTTAAGTCTTTGCCCGACTGTGCTCACTTCAGTTCTCTTTCCTCTTCAGATGTCTCTCCAGCTTCCTCCAGCTCTGGGACACTCATCCAGTACACTCCTGACTCCGCCACCAGCCCCACTTCAGAGCGACCATCTCCCTATCCCTCTTCCCAGAAGGTCAAGGGGGAAGGTGAGGGTGTGGTGAAGAAGGCCAAGAGCCGCACAGCCTTCTCCCAGGAGCAGTTGCAAATCCTGCATCAGCGGTTCCAGACTCAGATGTATCTCAGCCCCCAGCAGATCCGGGAGCTGGCTGCTCTCCTGGAGCTCACCTACAAGCAGGTGAACATCTTCCTCTGAGCTGCTGAGTCGCATCCCTGGTGTGAAGCGATCTTGCAAGCAGGGCGGTGGGGGTGGTTGTGCTTTTTTTCCCTCTTTTCTTAGACCCCAGACGTGAGTTTCTTTCATGGTCTTGTTTATACCATTGCTTATGTGGGACAGGAGAGGGTGTGAAAACTTGGGGCTCAGCCATCCTCTTATGCTTGGTTCTAGTGTAATCCACCCATTCTGTGCAGGCGTTTGAAAGTGATTCTGTGTAGCTTTGCTCTGTATGCGGGTTTCTGTATGGACATGTCTTCATAGAGTGGTTAGGGTCGGAAAGGACCTTAACGTTATCTAGTTCCAACCCCCCTGCCATGGGCAGGGACACCTCACACCAGACCATGTTGCCTAAGGCTCTGTCCAATCTGGCCTTGAACACTGCCAGGGGTGGAGCATTTACCACTTCTTTGGGCAACCTGTTCCAGTGCCTCACCACCCTCACAGTAAAGAACTTCTTCCTTATGTCTAACCTGAACCCTGAACTGTTTTAGTTTTAACTCATTGCCCCTTGTCCCGTTGCTATTGTCCCTGATGGAGAGTCCCTCTCCAGCACCCTTGTAGCCCCCCTTCAGATACTGGAAGGCTGCTATGCCGTCTCCATGCAGCTTCTCTTCTCCAAGCTGAACAGGCCCAGCTTTTTCAGCCTGTTTTCATGCAGGAGGTGCTCCAGCCCCTGATCATCCTCATGGCCTCCTCTGGTCTTGTTTCAGCAGCTCTATATCCTTCTTATGCTGAGCACACCAGAAGTGCACACAGTGCTCCAAGTGGGATCTCACAAGAGTGTCTCTCTCCAATCATGAAAAGTCAGAAACTTGCGCTACTGTGCAAGCTGACTTTCTTAGTCCCAGTGGCATCTGGAACCTCCCTAGAGAGAGGGTCCTTGCCCCACCAGATGCTGTGTCTCACTGAATGAATGACTCGCTCCTGAGTCAGCATAGGTCTTGGCAGTGAGATGCTGCTGCAGTAATAGGCTGTGCTTCTGGAGGTGTCTTGACCTGTCTTTAGGCAGGGGTTTTGATATCATGGAAGATCCCGTGGTGATCTGAGTAGGAGTGTGTTTTCATGTCCCAGCTCTGTGATTCTGTGGTGACCTGCTGCATACTGTTGGCTGCTAAAATTGTATATAATATTGGAAACCAAGCAGAAACTGGATTTGTTCTAACAAATTCTAAGGCAAAACATCTTTAGCATGTGTAGTAACTTCTGAGAATGAGTTTCTAATGCCCCATATCCTTTCCCCGTCACTTCTAGGTGAAAACATGGTTTCAGAATCAACGGATGAAATTTAAACGCTGCCAGAAGGAGAGCCAGTGGGTGGAAAAAGGGGTGTATCCACCACAGGTAAGAGCATTCCCCCATCACATGCTTCCCCGCTCTGTGGGGAGAACTGCTAACTTGAACAGTGCATAGGACTTACCCAAGCCAGTTTTATTGCTTGTAAAAGGGCTTACACTGGCATGTATTTGAATCCTGACCTGGCACTGAAAGAGCTTTATTTCCAGTCCATCTATCTCCCAGTTGAGATAAGATGGAAAACAAAATAGCCAAAGATGGCCAGCAAGGCTGTGCTGTTTTTCTCACTGTCATAGTACTCCCAGACACATTGACTCGGAGAATACTAACCTAAGGTCTCGTCATCTCTGCTATTAATCTATAGTGAGGATCGTGAGTATGGAAAAGACACTATTGAATGGCTTGGGGTAGGGAGCAGAGGAGAAAGTTGGACCTATTGAAAAGAATGAGCACATTTGGTGTGGTCCTCTGCATTACTGACCAGCTTTCTCTGTCTCTCCTAGAATGGATTTCATCAGGCTGCCTACCTGGATATTACCCCCACATTTCACCAGGGCTTTCCTGTCAGTGCCAGCAGAAACATTCAGGCTGTGACCAACATGCACCAAGCTTACAGCAGTGGCCAGACTTACGGGAGTGGGCAGAGCTTGTACTCGTTCATGGCTGTGGAGGATGAGGGGTTCTTCGGAAAAGGTGGAACAAGCTGCAATACCCAGCAACCCGTGGGTTTCTTAAGCCAGCAGATGAACTTCTATCACAGCTATCCTGTGGATCTAGATTATGTCAGCCTGGAGTCAGAAGATACCTACAGCTTCCAGAGCACCTCTGACAATGTCACGCCATTCTCAAGCTCTCCTATGCAGCATCAGTACCAGGCCCCTTGGCATCCCTTGGGGACCCAGAATGGTTATGAATCTTAGACCTAAGTACTTTTTTTTTACCTCCATTCTGTTTTCTCTGGGGTTTCTAGGGTCTTGACTCAGGGATCCAGTTTCTATTCCTTTCTCTTGCCCCTCCTTTCCTCCTGTTTTAACCATTGATGGGACTCAGCACCCTGCTGCCTTGGGTTAGTTTTCTGTTTAAAGGCTCCTGTTCATAGCCAACCCTTGGCCAAGGGTGTTTTGTGTGTGGATAGATGAAACCTTTTTCATGGAGGGGAATGTGCAATACCACAGCCAGGAGCAGCAGAGATGGTAGGACTGTTTGCTGTCCAGTCTCACCTTCCTCTGCTGCCTCTTTAGCAGGCAATATCTGACCCTTGACCTTAGTGTCTTTCAGCTGAGCTTTGCTAAAGAAAACCCTGTACTTGAGCATATTTCTGCTAGAAATACCCTGTTGTAGCCCACAAGCTCTGCTGTCTTGCCTGTTTCTGTTGCTACCTCAGTCAGCTAACTGCTAATAGGTTCTTCATATGCATCCTTTCCTCCCTCATCAAAAGCCCATACAAAATCATCTGATTTCAGATGATTTGATCCAGTTGCTTCCAGCAGCTGCTCCTGGCAGGGGGTCAGCATCTGCCTATGCTTTGCCTGCTGCTGTCCTGTGTACATGAAGCAGTTCAGAGGAGAGGAAGTGGGGTAGAGTATTGCCCATACCTCACATCAAAACTTTGGTTTCCAAAGCTGCTAACTTACTTGTGCCTGCCAGGACATTCAGGATGGCTGTCTCTGCGACTGTCCCCACCTAGGTTAAGTCTTGCCTTTCTATATGTCTCTGCTGAGCGACTGTTCGTTTGTCCCAGCCTGCAAATTCACAGTGAGAACAGTCTACTTATCTGTACATGGTAGTCCCTGAGCACTTCATAAACAGAGCACCACTTCAGTGCAGATTTCTCTGGGTAGAGGCAGGCAACTAGGTAAAGGACTCTGTTGTCTTATCCCAGGTTTAAGAGTATAAGCTAGTAGGATTCTTGTCCCTTCCCCAGGGCTTATTGGATCTCTTCTGTGTTGTTCTGCTGAAGAGGGCACTGGCTGCCTCATCTGGCACAAGAACCCAAGCTCTGAGGGAGGTGAGAAGTTTAGAGAAACTTAGACAAAATGAAGAAGATGCCAATTAAAACTTCTGGGTTTGTTGTTAAAAATAACTGAACCATCCTTTTCGTAGGGAGAAACTGTGAGGCAGCTCCAGACTATGAAAAACTGACTTTTTTTTACAAGATTTAGAATTTCTGCATCCATTCTGCCACTGCCCAGGAACACAAAATAAATAGCAAACTGGATGGTTAAAGCATAAATATTCCCGTGATAGGCTTTGGGGTTTTGTGATTAGTGCACAATTTTCACTGCAGCTCTGTTGTCAAATGTCTGCACACAAAGGTTGTGTGTTATAGTTAAACTCTCTCTGCAAAGAATAACTTTGTTGTTTCAGAATTGTTTTAGAGTGTATTCGCTTGCAGTGATCTCAAGCATGTTTTATGTTATGTGCATGTTGTCTTTTATTACATTGTTTCTGATTAATGTTCATACAAACTTGTTCGAGTTGAAAATAAATTACTTTATTTTAATGATGAAACTGTGTGGCCAGCTTCTATTGGAACAGCCTGCTAGGAGAATGGTTGTTCTGCACAGGTTAGACCAGGAGTCCTGAGGAAAGGAAGAAAAAAGCAGCAGGACTGTGTTGCTCAAAGAACTACAATCAAGCAACTGTTCAGAAGGGTCAGGTCACAGAATTCCATCAGCCAACATGCAGATGTTTTGCCTAATGCAAAGGGGTGCTCTAGGGGTAGGTATCTGGACTGCTTTCAGTAAAAGGTAACTATGGAAATATGAGGGTAGGAGCACAAAAGAGTGCCTCTGAGTTTTGTGGCCGCCTGCTGCTGCTCCAGAAGGTTGTAGTTAGTGGTCTGGAATCCTGTGCCACTGAGGCTGCAGTGCTCTTGGGGTTCTTGTGCTAACCTCAAGTGACAGCAGAAGTTTGTATGTAAGTAACTGAATCCTACTTCCAGTATTGAAACAAAAATGTACCCTGAGACTGCATTTATCTCTTAGCAGATGTACGCAACATTTAAAGGAGATTTAAACATGCAAGATGCATGAGGAATTATGCATAAGGTACTTGTCTTCTATACCTTAGTTAGAACACTTACGCAGCTTCCATGCAGCCAAAGTGCTGCAAGTGTTCATGGATAGCAGTACCAAGGGAGAAAGGCAGCTGTCTGTTCAATAGATGATGCTACTGCTGTATCAGCAGAACCAAATTACAGCCATAGTTTAAACTAGCAAAACTTATGTGTTTGGGTTTAATCCCAGGCTTCTTAAGCTATAGTACACCACCAAAGCTTTCCACCTGGTTGAAATGGGCAGTTCAATAAGTATTCCTACTAAATACAGTTAGCTAAACTGTCAGCTGGCTGCTAAGGCTCAAACAGCCTCATGTCCTTTGCTGAAGAGAACCTGCTCCTGTGGGTGCTGAAGCCCACTTTTCTTTTGCAATACTGTAGTGCTCTACTTCCAAGTGTGAAATGGAGTATGTGCAGGAAGTAGAGGGAGTGGAGGTTTGAGCCTGTAGTTGAGGAAGAAAGGCAAAGTTGTCCATGTGTGGGCTGCTAACGTTCAACAGCAGAAAAAGGTAAATCTGGCCTGTAAGAGACAGAGATGTCAGGTTCACAGGATTTCCTGTATTGCAGAGCAGAGATCCTTTCTCATCCTGACCTGAGATACATGTCCCAGTGTGAGTTAGGATGAATTCTGGGTAATGATCCAGTAGTAGTGTTAATTCCAACAATTCCACCAAAAAGCCAAAACTGAACCATATACCTGTAACGCTTCTATAGCCCATGAGCTAATGCTCATCTCCACCACTCTGGGCAGATATTGTTGCTAAAATGGCAACAATAGCCCTGGGGCCATGGTTTGTGTTACTGCATTTAACATGAGAGCATCCTGCGGAAATGAAATGCTCCTTCGTGGGTGTGCTATTCCCCTGGTTGTTTGGCCTGGGTTGCATGCAGATTTGTCAAGCACACGAAGGGAACATGCAGAGTGGCTGCTGTTGGAATTTTGGCAGGTGGGCTGAAAAGGGCTGCTTAATATCTTAACAAGAGTTCCTAGAAGCTGTGGAATTAAGCAGGACTCTGCTTGTCCGCAGTACTGAAGGTCTGTTACCTTGACATGCCTTGAGCCACATTACTATGTGGAACAGCTGCACAAGTAATTGCAGAACTGCTATTACCAAAACTGGTGGAGATGCAGCTAATCCCAGCAGACTCATATTTCCAAAAGGCTTTATACCAGTTCCTCTGAGGAAGTAAGTGCATGTGAGCAAAAGCCCTTTCTGCTGGGTTACATTACATCTCTGTGAGGACTGCTGCTTCTTGTGACTGAGCTGTGTAACAATGATTTCTGCACGCTGCAAACACAATTTGCCTTGCCAGCAAATCTTTTTTAGGATCAAGCTGTAAGCTCATATGGAGCTCTTTATATGTATTGTAGCTTGTGGGAATACACTGCACTTTCATGGTATCTCTGTAGTGTCGACACTCCGATTTGTCAACACTGCAGATGTAGTTGCAGTGGTGCAGAGAATCACACCCAAACAGAAGAAATAAGATCCAATATGGACTATGTAGACCAGAATTTGTTCTCTAGTTTACTGGGTTCCAGCTTTTGCTGTCCCATAGGCAAAATACCAGCAAGTAGAGTGGCGCAAGCAACTTCATTCCTAGCTCTCATGTTAACATGGCCTGCAGCAATGTTATACAAGCTACAGGTTTCTTCTGAGTGACCCATGAGCAAGAGCTCACAGCCCCAGCTGTCTCTCCAGTGTAGATAAGAGGCATGATGTTTGCTTTAATAGATTTTCCCCTACAGATATGTGTAAACGTTGTATTTAGTTATCTAATTACACCGCGTGACTCAAATGCTGAACTAACAGCTCCAGAAATTTTCAGTAAAGCATTGCCATGCATCTCTTGCTTGGCCCATCATCAGAAGCCAACAGCACCTTGTTTGATACTGAGAAGGCAAGAAGTGTGAAGGACCCAAAATCATAGCTCTGGTCTTAGACCAAAAACAAGAAACCCCAAGGTTTTCCTTTCCAGTGAGGGCATGTTATCTTCATGGTGTCCAAAGGTTTCAAGAGCATCCTCAGGTCATATCTGTGAATCTGTTTTGCAATCAGGCTCAAATTAGTTTCTCACATTGTAATGGAAGTCCATCTGCTCACACACAGGGTGTCTCCAGCAGATGGGCAGTGTCTGAATCACTGAATCTTTTACAAATTACAACACAAATTACAACAAATTACTCGGGTGAGCCCCAAGATCCCTCCAAGTCATGGCTTAGATACTAGGGAAAGACCAGAAAAGAAAGCAAGTCCCCAGTGTTCCACATCTTGCTGGCTGTGGCTGAGGGACTGCTGTAACAGGAGCTGCATTCCTCCTCTCCTTTTTACACACGGCATTGGGAATGCAGCTCCTGATACAGCAGACATCAATGAACTACCTTCCTGGAAATGGCTTACTTGCCTGCTGGAATTGCTGCAGGCTTTCAGTCTCCTGATCAACCTATGGCAGTACGCTCTAGCTTTGAATGATGGCCTCTGAAAAATGTTAAGGGTATCTAGAGGAAACTGCAAGATTCGGTACTGTTTGTTGGCAATAGTAAGGTGATCACAACTGTTGCTCCTATAGACAGCATCCTTCTGCAAGCCAGTCACAGCAAGATCCTGCCTGTCCTAAAGTATCCCTGAAACAACAAGGCATGACATGGGACTCCTTTTCCAGACAATTATTAGTGAGGAGAAGTCACAAGCACAACTTTTTTGCCTCCAGCAGTCTTTGGTGGGGCAGCATGGAAAGATTTCAGATGATATCCAGGTTAGTAGCAGCACTTTTGGCTCCAAAGTTCCTGAAAAAACTCCTCTCCTATTCATGTGAGATCTCTGATGATTCCTGCTTCCACCTTCATGTGTTAACCAGCACCTTTTCAGTTAACTTAATCAATCCCCACCTCTCTGATGATGCAGTGGTTGCAAAAAGTGAATTCCCCAAGCTTACACACTCTCTGGATGTAGGACAAGGGGACAAGAAGGACTGTGCTTTAAAATGGATCTCCAGAATGATATGACTTCCTTATTTTTCCCCAAATCGTGCTGGCCATGCAGTTCACAGTACAGCTCTAGAAGTAGTACAGCTGAACAACAACAGGGATGTGAGGGAGGGGGGGTTGGGAAAACACAGCTGTGAGCCACAAGGACATAAACCAGCTTTGCCAATAGAAGACTACTGTTACTCTTACTTACTACTTTTACTCCTCCAGTCATGGACATCAATTGCTTTCATTTTATGCCCATTTTTTTAATCATGAGAGATACTTCACTGCATTAAGAGAAAGTCATTGCCATCATCACAGTAATAGAAAACCTGTTACTCAGGGAGCTGGGTCCCTGTTATTAAATATACCTTGATACACACATCTGTTCAGGTACTTAGACACGTACACAGTATTAAGCTGAGAAATGATGGCACCTCTATGTTTTAGCCAGTCTCAGTATAAAATGTTGCCGGTTAGGGAAAATTCTTAAGGTGAGTGGCAGCTACTCACCTGGTCCTTTGACTTTAGCTATCTGGCGTTGCCAAGTCATGAAGCTGATCCACTAATAACACAGAAAAATCTGCCTCTAGTTTCAGAGTCAAATCAGTAATAACAATGGCGTACGGTTGCTATGGCTATTTATGCTCCATCAGGATCTCATAATGCAATGCTCTCTTACAGTGGAAAAAAAAAAAAAGATACAAAAAAATATATAATCAGCCTTTAAAATATTTTATTATTTGCCAAATGGAATGCACTGTTAGATTGTCTCGAGGGGAGGCACAGAAAGATACAAACTACAACAAAGAGCTTATTTATAATTTTGATGCTTATAAGACCATCTTATGAGCCTTTGTGCAAGCTAATTGTCACATCTCCCTTCACTAAACACTTCATCAGTCCCACACCTTGTGTCTGACCCACAGAAGTGGTGGTCTAATCATCAGACGCTTGATGTGTGACAATAACTTCTCCAATTTCAGTGAATGATATGTGACCAGCACTTCTCCATACAGTCCATGACTTCATGTGTTATGTATACACAACTGTACGGTGATGTGTACAGAGGAGATCCCCAAAGGAATCTGTGCCTTCTCTTGAGAAAAGTTACAAAATCCATAACTTAGAAAATGCAGGCCATTATCTAGGTAGCCGGATCTTGAGTCTTGCTATAAGGTTGTCTGTGCCAATAAAGAAGAGTGTGTGTGTGCATGTGTAAGGACATATGAATGAAGAGCTGTATCTACATATATGGGCAAACAGGTACCTGGCATGTCTGTGTGTTTGTGCATGCTTGCAGGCACATATTTGGATACCCAAACAGGTTCTAGCTACATGATGCCTCAGAGTTGAAGAGCACATGAATAACAAAGGGAGAGATGAGAATAAGATTGGATTCACAGCTGCCCCAAGTACCCCATATCCACAGTGCTTAGGAATGATAGAGATGGTGGCCAGCAGTGGTTGGGAAAGCAGCCCCCAGGGTGGCAGAGTGGTGAAAGTTACAGCTGTCACCCGTCTTTGTGCCTGGGTATTCCACACTGCCAGGACAGCTGTGGTAAAAGTCTACTTTGTGCTGGGCAATGAAGTTGGGCAGTGTCTGCTGGATGCTGCAGGTGCCCCCACCTTTGCCAAAGACTCCTCCATCCTCATTGGTCACAACTGTGTAAGCGTTCTGCCCTGCTCCATAGTGCTGACGGGGGGGAGGCATGGTCTGCATGTTGCTGGCAGCAGTGATAGGGTAGCCCTGGTGGAATTTGGGGTGCATGTCCAGGTAAGTACTTGGCTGGAGGGCACTCTGAAAGGGAAAGATAGTGAGTCAGAATACATAGCTAGCTTCTCCACTGTAACAATAGTTTCTCTACAGAATAAATAGCCTGGCAGGTACTAGGGCTCTGTTCCTTTACATTTCATGTCCTCTTGATTGGCAGCAATGGCATGGGAGGGCAAGAAGAACCATATCCGTCCCCCTAGCTCAGGAGTGGTTACACAGTTGTGTGTATATATAGACACACGCACACACACATATATACATATGTGAGGAAAACAGCTTTTCTCTGGAAGCATTTCAGTGGCACAGTCAGCCTATTGCTAGGCTACCTACGGAACATGGAGTTGTGCCAAGCCTGTGCCTCTGTGCTGAACAAATGAGAAGGCAGGGTATGCTCATACTTTTATGCTTAAGTCACCACAGTCATGGAAGAAATATATCTGGCTAGATAGAAGGCCATGCTGAGCCATATGCTATGTTCTTACTTGCGTGAGGCACTGAGCCCGTTCAGTCCACAGGCTGTGCTTCTGGCACCTTTTCAGCTTCATCCTCCGGTTCTGGAACCAAGTCTTCACCTGGATGGGGAAGGGAGAGCAGAGAAAAGAAAAAGTCAGCAAAGGAGAGGGAAGAGCAAATGTTATCCCATTCACAAGCAGGAAGACCCGGAGGAAGAGTGACCAGATGGCATAGATATATGGGCAGAAGCAGATAAAGGCCTGAAGAGCTCCCTGGGGTTGCTGCCAATGGGGATGTCTGTCTAGCAGCCTCAGCAGGTGGCTAGTGCACCTGCATAGTGGGAGGAGGGGACCGCATTCCATCCATAGGACAGTTATAGCTGTGACAAACTGACTCATTTCAATCATGGGGATGAATGATTGGTGCAAACTAGACCCACGCGGGTCTCTACAAGCCCCCTGCACTTCAAGAGAGCTTCTAAGATACTGTCTCTGCATGTTTGTGAGCAGAGAAGGGAGAGGCTTGCTCTCTGTACCCGGCAGTTCCCAAATTCAAAGCTCCTTGCTGTGGTGAATTCCAGAGCCATTTCCCCCCAGGGCTGTGTCTGCACCAGGAAAGCAGCCTTTGTGGGGATGTGGATTGAAGGAAAGACCAGATTGTCTCACCAGTCTCAAGTTCCTGCTCAGTGTCTGCATGCTTATGTGTGCACCTACAATGCATACATAACTTGTTCTAGTCCCAGAGCATCCAGGCTGTCGTGCCCAAATCTGACATCCAAATTCCAGGCAGATTTTTTACTTGTAACTGCAAGCATTTGTGCCCCCATTGCCAGTGCCCTCTGCTTTAAGAAGGCGCCATTTGAGCCAGCACCAGTTCACTACGTACATACATATACACATATACTACATATACATACATACATATACTACATACTACACACATACACTACATACATACTCTATTTGCCTGGAGATCAGCAAAGTCCCTGAAAAGCTGCAATATATAATCCTATCAGTACCCACATGGAGAGAGGAGTGGATGTCAAGCCACCAGAAAGTGCTGAGTGTGACACATTAGTAGATCCTGGACTAGATCAGCCCTAGGAAATGTCAGCAATTGCTTTCAGCATGTTGCAGCCCTGGGATTCAGAGAACTGACGCATGCCAGGGTTTCTGTGACGTTCACCAGTGCAAGGAAAAAGCCTGTGAATTGCTGTCAAGCCCAGGGTAGAGGCCGTTTGGGGCAAACAACATATTCATCACTGTGTTTGCAATTCTATTACAAGTGTTGGCAACAGTACCCTTAACTGACCCCTCACGGGGGAGGCCCCAATGAGGTGACACTGACTCTCCTGCCCCAAGAAGTGCTTCTGATCTCTGGACATGAATAAGCAGGGGAGCAACTGTTAGCTGCAACCTTTGCCTGTATTCTCAGGGGGGGTCTTACTTTCCCATCCTGTCACTGCCTTATGTGACCATTCAGCTGCTTTGTGACAGATATACCATGGGTCAAAGACTCCATGTTCACCTGCTTGTAGGTGAGCCCCAGGGCAGCAGCCAGCTCCCGGATCTGCTGGGGGCTGAGGTACTTCTGGCTCTGGAACCGCTGGTGCAGGGTGTGCAGCTGCTCCTTGGAGAAAGCTGTGCGTTTCTTGGGCTTCCTCACCCCGTCCATGCCATCTTCTCTGTCCTCCTGAGACTTAGCCGCAGGCTGTGGGGACGAGGATGCAGAATGTGGACTGGTGGCTGAATCTGGTGTGAATTGGCTGAAATTCCCAGAACTAGATGAAGCTGGGGATACTTCTAGAAATAAAAAGACAATGGGAAAAAGTATGCCAAACATAACGCACAGCTGTATGGGTATGAGCATGCTTACTGCCTGCTGCAGAGCTCCTTGCCTACCATACAGGGGCTTTCCTGAAGCAAAGGCTTGCGTCACCTTCCTTCCTTCCTGGATCTGTGAGCACAAACAAGCCCACTGATGGTGAGCAACTTCCCAGCTCAGCCGTCCAGGATGCCTGTGGCTCTTTTTTGCCAGCTGGAAAAGTCAGGGCAGGGAAGGGAGAATGGCACACATTGACTCACAGTGTTACTATCCTTCAAAAGGCCCTGGTAACATTTCAGTTTCATTGTGGTCTCATTGTGGTCAAAGAGGCCTGGTCATGATTGCAGGCACAGCTTTGGGTTGGTAACTGGGCTCCCTGAAACTGCCTGCC
Source organism: Psittacus erithacus (assembly GCA_009867235.2). Taxonomy (NCBI): domain Eukaryota; kingdom Metazoa; phylum Chordata; class Aves; order Psittaciformes; family Psittacidae; genus Psittacus; species Psittacus erithacus. The sequence goes on along the minus strand of WYDI02031754.1, from coordinate 20,049 downwards.
CAGCAATCTCAAGGCAGCTGATAGACAGTGGCAAGGCAACTTCCAGCCATGGCGCATGGTGAGCCAGAGCAATCATTTCTTACAGTGATGGGGTGGCAGGTGGAGAGCATCAGCCAGGCCTTGGATATTGGCTCACTTTTGTTTGCCCACGGCACCCACCACAGACTATGCCGCTGTTGGAAATGCATGTAGAAGTTGAGAGACCTGTTTGGCTGAGGGGGACTTCTGGAAGACAAGAATGAAGGAGAAAATTTGAAATGGAAATGGGGAGGGAGAGAAGAATGGTGGATGTGTGGGACAAGCATGAAGAGCCAGTAATCCTGTACCAGGGACACTGGGCACAGAATTCAAGAGTGCAAAGGAACATGTCCAAGCGCTTTCTCATTTGTGCCAGTGCATGTCTTAAGCGGGTCTCTGTTGAGGACAAAGTTGAGATAAAGATCTAAAGCAAAAACTTCCTGAACAGTCTGGGCTACTAGTTCAGACAAAAGCTGCCAAGATGCAAAGGCATTCAGGGTGCCTGAATAGGAAAATGCTGACAGGAGAGATTACCCCAGCACGTTTCTGTCAGCTGCCTGATTGCTGGGTTTGTGACACCTTCCTCCAGCTACTCCTCTGCAAACCCTTCTGCATGGTTCATCTCCTCTCCTCCTACTGACATTTCGGAGGGGTGGTGCAGTGAATGGGCAGTGCCATTTTTAGTACACACCTTCTGACTACTATGTTCAGCCAATAGCTTCTAATATCCTTCCTAGTCACTCTGAAACCCACAAGAGCACACCCTCCCCAACTTCCCAAATGTACATCTAATGCAAAGTACTGATGCCCTCCTGAGGAATGAGCTCCTTGTCCACCATATCAAACCTTTCCTTCTTCTGTTGGAAGCTGAGATGCTGCTAAGCAATCACTCATAAGCCTAGAGGCCCTTTCTGGGTCTCAGAAAGGTAGCCACGTCTGCAGTATCTCTTCTGAGAGTATCACCCTCGGGAGAGAGGCACACCTCTCTTTGTGGTGCCTGACTCTCTAGGGTTGCCTGCTCTCATAGGCTTGCTCTTGGCTATTTCCTACCCCCAGGAGATGAGAACCACCCAGGGCACAGGCTGTGTGAAGAGGCAGATGCTCAGTGGGACAGGTTTCTGGTGCTGGGGACCAGGGCCATGAGGGTTACAAAACGAAAGGAGAAAGGGGCTGTGAGCAGAAGAGGTGCAGGGGCCTGAGGTGTTATGTGCATGGGGGCAGACTGCAGAACCTGTGAGGAAGCTGAACATCTGTGTCCTTGATGCATGGAGAGCTAAAACTTCATGTGGTGCCACAAGATGGTTGGCTCCTGCAGGCTGTGCAGTAAAAACCTTATAGGCAGGAAATGGGCATGAATGTGAGCTTGGAAAACAGAAAAGTCTTATGTTAGACAGGAACCACAGCAAGATACCATAGAGCTAAAGCTCCCACATGTTCCTGCTTGGCCTGTCCTCCCAAAACCCCACGTAATTTACAACCTGCAGTTTGAGCACAAGACAGAGGTGTTCTCCCTCTCCCGTGAGAAGAGAGTGAAGGGAAGAGGAAACAAGAAACACAAACAGCAGTACGACAGACATAAACGTGAAAACCTAAGGCAGCCCCACACCCACAAACCTTTGACATCAGCAGGCCTATGCTTCCATGACTGGGCTGTCTGCAGAGAGAGGCACCAGAGGAGTGTTCAAAGATGGATTTCACGTCTATAAACCAGGCTCATTGGGGGCACAAGTGAGTCAGTCCGCCTGCACCCTTTGCGGAGCAGGCAGCATGAAGAGAACATATGCCCTTCTCCAAACTGCATAGCAAGTAGCCATGTGTCAAGTAGACACTCGCCACTCTGCCAGAGCCCGCAGCTCTATACCATCTGACAGCTTAGAACCAGCTCTTCAAAGGCTTGCTCTCCTCCCACCCAGTAACCTTACAAGAGTGTTACCCTGCTGAACATACAATGGGGCTGTGCGAAAACTTGCTTTCATCAGCCATTCAGTGAGTGGCAGGGGAATGGCAGGAACAGAAAATGCCACTGCAGTGGGGCCTGGGACTTTTTTGCAGAGATGGAGAGGCAAGGCAACAAGAGCACAGAAAGGGAAATGGAGAGGGGACTATAGCAAACTAAAAAAAGCTGAGAATAACAGTGCTGGATTAAAGGGAGCAGATTTCCTGGCACAGCAGCTCACTGGGCTCAAGTTTACTGAGCACATGAAGAGTGTCAGGAGTTCGTAAGGGGATAAGGGATGCCACTAGCAGAATTACCTTCAGGAGTTGTTTCTCTCCATAGCACACATGACAGCATTTGACTAAAAGGAGGCCTAGACATTCCCTCCCCGACAGACATGAGGTTTCATGAGACCATGTTGTCACACTGCCCTCCCTGCCCTCCAGCCTGCAGCGCAGACCCGGCAGTGCCTGCACTCTTGCAGGCTCTGCTGAGGTTTAGAAAACGGGATCACAGTCCCCACGGAAAGGTGGTGTGGCTTGCCCAAGGTCACCCATCCTCCCTGCCCACGACATCGCGCTCTGCCCCGCTCACACATTAGGAAACCGAGGCAAGGAGGGAGAAAACTTTTCTCAAGGTCGTTAAGCAAAGGGCTGAGCTGGGACCACAGGTACCCCGGGGACAGGCTCCGGGTCTCAGCCGAAACGCCTTACCTGCCGCCTGCCTCTTCCCTCCTGCCTCCGGAGACTGGCCGGCGCTCACGGCTCCCCCTGGCCCAGCCGAAGTGGGGCCATGTCCTGTCTCCCCAGCCGAGTTCCAGTAAAAGTCCAGGTACCCCATGCCAGTCCCGCCGGGATAAGCCTGGTAGGAGGGCAAAGCCAAGTGTGCGCACATGGGCGACAGATGAAGGGGTGGTTCCCCCACCTTCTAATAGATGTCACCTTCACTCAGGGGGGGAGCAGGGCTCACCAGCAAGCTGAGGTAGCCCCGCAGTGTGGACAGGCAGTTACCTTTATAGCTGCCTATACCCTGCCTGGGACTGCAATATTCACCCCCGTCTGCTCCTCGGGGCTCTTTGTCATGTTAAAGAGCCTGATGGTTGGGGTGGGGACAGAGCAGGGTGGAGGGGGAGAGAAAGCCACACATGGCATCAGGGCTAAAATATGTCCCCTCTGGATTCTTCCCATTCTGCAGGTTCCACAGTCACACCTGAGCAGGGGTCTGATCCACAGCCTCAGGGAACCTCCTCCCGCTCGCTTCTTTGGACTCAGCTCAAATTGTCCTGTCACAAAATAATCCCTTGAGTGCAGATGTCCATGTAGAAGCTGTTGACTGCATTGGGAGAACAAATACCAAACAATCTCCACCACATAGGAGTGCACAGCGGGTAGATGTGGTGCTGAGCGCCTCAGTACCATGCTGGGCGAACTTAAGGCCCGGTTCCAGGTTATGGGGAGGGTTCTGAGACCTTTCCCTTGTGGCTTGTGTCACATTGATGCCTTCACAAGAGCCACACATACATGCATACACCCTCCTTGCCTGGCAGCACTTTCCACACTCTTGATGCAAATGTCAGAGATGGAGCAAGGCGAGGAAACCAGTAAGTAAAGATCAGAGCTGGGGGCTAGAAGGCGCACTTTGGGGGCTGGTTTTTGTTTTGGTTGGTTGGGGTTTTCGTTGGTTTGGGTTTTTTAACTGAAAAGGAATTTCCTTCACCCAGACATTTCAGGGTGCCAGATGACGATGTGGCTGGCTCATCTTCCACGCATCTGTGCCAGAGCAAACCCAGAAACACTGGGCAAGTCGCATCCAACGCCAGATCTCATGTGGCAGAGCAGGCTCAGAAATCTCAGCTGGCTGGTGTACCTCATTATGGAGGTAGGAAAAGATTTAGTGCAGGTAAGGTCCTCTGCTAACAGATTTGCTCTGCCACAGCCTTTCAACGGCACATCCTTTCATTTGTGTAGCCTTGGCTGGGGCCTTCACCAGGCTGTCGCAGGCTGGTCGAAGCAAAGATGAAGAGTTTCCTTTAAGGCAAGGCTGGCTGATGTTTGCTGGCACGGACCACCCAAGGGGGACAGGCACCTGCAGAGGTTCTTCATTAAAAAACTAGAGGTGAGTGAGCCACAGAATTCAGTAATGGGCCTACAGGTTGCTCAGCTCCAGGGGCTTGCTCCAGCCTCTTCCCCCCAGGAGTTTTTGCTCTTTAGGAAGATTTTATTAGTTTCATCTCAAAAACCATTGCAAATCTCTAGCTAACATCTATAATTGTCCATGCACAGAGGCAGAAGTCCCAGAGTTAATTCAAATATTCCCCGTTAGAACCAGCCCTGTCTTAGCACCAGGACATGTGCATGCCTCATGTCAGGAACTCAGAGCTGAGGGTGCAGATCCACAGAAGTGTAAAATTATTTAACCTGGACCATCGCTGCACCCCTCTGTGCCTCATTGGTCCATGGGTGCTTGTTGCTGCCTTCTTCCTAAGCCTGCGCTAGCACCCAGTAGCCGCTGAACAAGCCAGAGAGGGGAAACTGCTTGATGCCAGTGTTCATCAGCAGGGAGAAGAAACAGAGACAGGTGGGGTGAGCAAGACCATATGAAACGTTTAAAGTTCTACATTTTAAGTTTAAAAGGATGTGGAACACCAGTTCCCTCAGCACTTCTGATGCTGCTCTGTGTCCCATGGCAGGTTCCTAGACCTGGCTTCCTTGTCTGTAGAGCAGAGGCAACTTGCGAGCCTTCTGAGATGGGAAACCAGAAGTAACTGCAGGACCGGCCTGTGGGGGAGCCTGAAAATCAATGCAGCTGCTCCTGAGTCAGTCATGGGCACATCATTCAACCCACTTGTCACATCACAGCATGGTTCTGCTGCTTTAGGACTATGCACTTGGCCATGAACTACAGACTGGAGAGAACTAAAGGCCTGGCTTGGATCACTTTAACTCAGTATTTTCTGTTTGCATGTAACTCTTCTCTATGCCTACAAACTGCAGGGGCTAACATCTCTCTACACAAGAAATGCAGTTTTAAGTGTGAAATTAACCAGGAAAACTAAAGCAAAACAGGGGTTTTGAGCACATTTACCTCAACAGAATTCCAAGAATATTGTGAATAAGACAGTTACTCTACAACAGCCTCTATGTGACGGCTTTGGCTCATGCCTCGCTTCTAAATCATTCCAGGTTTCAGAGCTGCAGTGCCACAAGAGCTCAGAGCTCTGGCACCTGCGTTGGTGTTCAAGTTGTCATGGCCTTAGGCGCTGTTAGAAAATGAAAACAAGACAGCAGCCCTGGGGGATACCAGCATACCTTCTAAGACTCTTTAATGTGAAGACATGGCAGAAAACATGTCATGGGGTGCTGGCATGGGTGGCAGTAGATATCTGTCCTAGCTGGGAGTCCCAGTGGCTGAGCACTTCACACTTGATCTTGATTTCAGCTACTTCTGAAGGTGTCTGAGATCCTTCTTGCAAAGTGCCTAGAGGCCATAATAAACTAGCACAGTCACCTGCATTACAAAGTCCCGCTGGGCAGAAGCCGGGAAGGAGTATGGTGCTGCCCTTGGGACCAGAACCACTCGCCCAACTGGCCCAGTGAGTGGGGCAGCAATAGAGGGAGTCATCTCCCCGGGGCGGGAGGGGGACCCACCAGCAAAGGAGCTGAAGGAACCCCAGGGCCTCACCCCCCACCCCGTGGTTTCAGAGCAGCACCACACCACAGGGAGCAGCTTACCTGCCCTGCACGGCACCTGACACAGCCTGTGGTGCAGGCAGCAGCCCCCAGAAACCAGCACTGCAGGCAGCTGGCAGATGTGGCGTGGCATCAAACTGAACCAGCCTGAGGGTGGTCTGGTACTGTGTTATTCAAGGCTGGGCCCAATACTCATTATTGTCTCACAAAAAATGTACATGAAAGCTCTTCTCAGCTTACAGGGTTTAAGTATCTTAAACAACCTTTATGTGCTTTTCTATACCATGAAGCTGAAAGCACATCCCAATAAAAAGAGGGTGAATTCTTCACAGTCATGTTAGTAACATGGTCTTTCATCAAAAGCTAAGTCATTTGCATTCTCAGAAATAGCACTGAACTCTGTGATGGTAACAGCAATGAAACAGTAGCCTGTAAATGACCAGATTTCCTCCATAAAGGCAGTGAGGGCGTCACTAGTTGTCAGAGGGACAGGGAAGAAAGAGGAAAAGCCCTCATTCTCAGTCCCAATGCCCTCTATGATGGCTTGTAGTTCATGCTGACCTGCCCAAAACAGCAAATGTAGGCGCAACTGATGGGGTAAATTGCATGACATGAAAGGCAGAAGGGGCTGAAAAACAGCCTTGAGAACTGCTCTGGGATGATGGACGTCATTCAGAAGATGCTCAAGCTGAGCAGAAGATGGAAATGCTCATGGAAATGGTTTCTGTAACTATGTCCTTTCATTGGCACAGTCCATATGGTTGCGACAACCTGATTTTCTTATAACAAGCCCTGCCTAGCCACGTTTGGTCACTGATCCAATGTCTTCTATGCCTTTCATAGGTGACCCTCAGCAAAATCATCCTTCCAGGCAACAGCTTTTAATTTGCTTTGGTTCTGGTGGGGGTTTTTTCTTCTGGTTTTAGCAAATAAATTACCTTTCAGATCTCTTCATTTGTCAGTTGCTGCTCTTGTCTCCTAAAATAGCAATCAGACAGGGTCAAATGGGAAAGGTCAGCTCTGGATAAAGACACTGGACAGACCTGACTTTGAGATGTCTGCATTCTGGCAAAGCGTCCCATGACAGCTAACACACTAATGAGGCTTGATTTGTACAGCATGGATATAACAGGGCAAGAAATGAAAGTTAAAGCTGACAGAAGCCTGAATAGACTTAGATGTTCAATCACAGCCTGAGCCCTTGTGGCTCTCCTCTTCTTGGTGTAGCTCTGCCCAACAGCCTCTTCAGTGAAGACAGATCTGATGCCACCAACTGAAGTATCGCTACGCCTGCATTTGTTTGGGTGGCAGACCTGTGGCAGTTTGGGCTGCAACAGTTTAGAAGTCCTTATTGCTATCACTGTACCAGGAAAACACCAAGTTTCTTGGAGTCTTGGCCTCAGAAGACCCCTCTCAGGGGGTAGTGGGTAGTACCCCTCCCCAGAGGGACCTGCACTGTGGGCTCAGCTCCCAGCACCCCTCTGGAAGCTTTGTGGGCCATACAGGCTCTTTCTGTGACTGATAATATTGGTGAACAAGCATTTTTCCCGTCTGAGTTGTATTAAAATAACAAAAGTATGCTTTTCAGTCCTTGGACTTGCTGAATGTGATTTCGGTTAAGTATTCAAAGACAGTTAATGCAGTTGTTTTAAGAAAAGGGCCTTGACAGTATTGTTTGATAGTATTTCTCCTTTCTTAGAAGCCTGAAGGCTTCAAATACCCTGCTTTGTTTAAACATTTTCCGGGGCAATTGTGATTGACATTGATAGTAATTGCTTAATCTAAAGCCATTTTTAAAAGCCAGAAAGTAGAAAAGTAATACAGTTTGAATGATACGAAGAGAAGTAGCTAAAACATTGCAACATTCCCACTCTGTTCCCCTTTTAACCACTTGGTTTAGCATGTCAGTTCTTTAATTTAACTTCAGTACGAATTTGCTTCTCTTACAGCAGCATATTTTTCTCCAAAGACTTTTCTTTTTTGGTGATTGATCATCTTCTACATTTTCTTTGCATTGTGTGAAACTGTGCTGTTATCTAGTCAGATCCATGCATTTGCCTGCTCTCACAACGGCCTTGTCCTCCTTGCAAATACTGTTAATGAGTCTGTACCAGAAAAGTTTTTCCCTCCCACAACACATATGGTCTTTCTGTAGAGAGGATAGGTCACAGAAAGGAAAATTTGTCTTAAAAAATCATAAACATGCTGCTGCTTTGGTTCTTTTTGCTGTTGGTTGTTTGGGGTTTTTAGCTGGGTCATGCTAGGCTGAAAAATGCTGAAAAGGGTAAAATATATTCCCAGTGAGGGAATATAACTGAGTTTCAATTGGGTGGTCAAAAAGAAAAAGGAAAAGGATTCCCCTTCTCTTCTTAGGCTGTTCTGGGCCTAGAGCTAAATAGGGTCAGAGGTCGTACCTCACTGTACATAGTAGCCAATCAGAGCCACAAAAAAGTAAGTTAGGAGCTCTCAAGGCTGGAATATGTAAGGGGAGCTATGGTAACACCTGCCTGGAAAAGACTGGAGGAGGGACTAGGAAGTCTGCAAACCTTAAATAACACTCATCAGTATTTCCTGTCGTTGCCTTCCTTTTTTCCTTCTGTAAATGTAATACAGGAGTCAGCTTCCCATGTTAAGTGGTTTTGAAGGGTGCGGTCTGCAGAGGCTCCTTCTCTTACATTATTCAGAGTAACAAAAGCCCACCTTAACTTGCTGTGCAGAATTTGTGGGTAGAATCAGCAAAAGGTGAAAGTGAAAAAACACACCCCATAGAAATATATTCAAATCCTCTCCTTCTGTCTCCTTCTTTCTTTTCTTAATCTGCCCAGTGAAAAAGAATGTAAGGACCAAGAAACGAACAGGCTTAGTTTCCTATAAAGCAGTTTAAGGACAGGCTGTTTATCATTATCATGGCATGGATTTTTCTGTTCATATATCCTTTGTGAAGTCCTTCACACAATGGGGCCCTTTAAGAGAAGTGCAGTTTGACCCTGATGCCAAGAGGAAAGTGAAATCGGAAGAAAAGAGCTCTGCCAGCAGTGACAGCATCTCCCACAATCTCTTGGGTCTCACCTTTTGGATTTTGCTTCCCTGATCTGGAAATACAAGATGTGATCAGAGCAGGCAAAAGAGAAGGCCCTGGACAGCGTCACCACAGCTACCACTTTTAGCCTCATTCCAACATCTCTTGAAATGTAGTGGATGATTCCTCTGCTCTCACCCATCCTTCACAAAGCTTTTTCAGTCCAGTTTCTGTCTCTTCATGTTTAAAAGGCACAGTGTGGTTACTGCCCACAGCAATTTCTCTGGCTGTATGGCTGCAGGCTTATGGGCATTGTGCAAGTACAGCAAATTCTTGGCCAGCCTGCTGCTGCTGTGTTTCCCACTTCCCAAAGCTCTTGTCCGTATCATGTGTGTCACACCAGCAGAAAGTAGTGTGAGACTCCAGCATCAGAAATGGAATGTACACTTTCCACCTTCATTGGTTTTCCTTTCCCTATTCAATACATGTTTTGTCTTTGAAGAAAGAAGTTTGTATATAAGGTAAGAGCAAGCCTATGCTCCAGGTCCATCGTGACTAAACACCCTAGAATAATGGACCTTAACTGTTGTTGTCTGTGCTGTTTTCCCCCTAAAAAGAAAGGGGATGAGGGATTTTCTAATACTTACATTTTTTTAGCATTTGAACTGTTTCCTCTCCTCTTTAACAAAAGCTATGAAGATTTTTAATGGTGGTTATTGCCACAGCACCAAGCTGCCTGAAGACTTGAAGCCTCAGATCATGTTCAACTGTTTTGTGTAATGCAGAGCGTTTTAATCAAAATGTACACTTAGAGAAAAAACTCCCATCACTGGAAAACCCACTTGGTCCTACAGAGGTGGGTCCCTGTGCGGCCCCTTCAACTTGTTCCTATGCAAATCTTCCAAAGAATTCCCACTTAAACCCAGTCTGCAAAACTGCGGGTCTGCATGGCCTCTCTTCCAGCTCACCTGTCAATACCTGGGAATCAAGCCCTTTGATATTAGGCTTTTGACCAAGATATTTGAGGTAGGCTAGGTTCAAGCTAGGCTTTCCATGCTCTTTTAATGGAATGCTCTTTTAATTTCCGTGCTCTTTTTTTCATCCTGCTTCATGACCAGTGCACAGTCTTATAAAAGAATGGCGAAAGGGTCCTTATTATTCTCTGAGCATGCGGCACACGAGTAGAGGATGAGGCTTGGCAGGGAAATCTGTGCACAGAACAAGGCAGGAGGAAGAGGAAATTGTGCTGGGACATCTCTGCAGGTATATAAGATGAGAGCAGGTGATGGATTTTGGCAGGTGGAAAAGGTTTCTCAGTTGCATTAAATGCAGACAAAGGCTGTTTAAGGGGCTTATAGGCTCTGGACCATCAAACTTTACAAACTCTGACGTATCTAAGAGTGGGAGAAGAATGCAATGTGCTCCTTTTCCAGTCACTGGCTCTCGTATCTGGGATTCCACCAGCTCAAATGTGCCAGGAATTAAGTCTCCCCAGACAAACAGAGATAACATAGCAGAGCTCTGATCAAGGGACTGATATCAAAGGAGCAAATCTCTCAGCCCCGGGGATGAATCATCAGAGCAGTTTATTCCAACCTTTTCTCCTCCTTTCAAGTATCAGGTTCAATTGCAGCAACAGCAGCACAAAAGGCTTCGTCATTCTAGGTGCTGCAAAGACAGGGAAAACACAACCAGGGGGAATGGAATTCACAGGTGATACAAGGCTGGGAGGGTGCTGCAAATACCACAGAGAACAAAGAAGCAATGCAAAAGGAACCTATCTTGCTTGGGCAGGGAGGAAGAAGGAAAGATGAGGGCTAGTCATGCACCTGGGGAAAAAGAATCCTAATGGTAGGTAATCAAAGGGAGATGTCTAGAAAGCGCAGCATGGGAAAAATAAAACAACCTGGCAAAAGAGATGAAAATCTGCCAGATGAAGTATAGCAACATATACTGTGTCATAGGCATGCAAGCACTTGACAAAGATCTGTATAATGTCATTTTCATGGATGAGGAAACTGAGGCACCACACTGGCTCAATTATTGTGCCTGCTTGTGCAGCACCAACTACACCTTGACTAGGCAGAAGCACCAATTTGTCAAAGGAAAAAGCTTTCATCTTAGAGCTAAAGGGAGTTACTATGCGCACTTTTGGTGAGGTTACACAGAGAAGGTTACATTCTGGTTTGTGTGCCCTGCAAAATGAGGGGGTGAGGAAAGGGGGGCCCCAGGGCAAAGCAGCAGGCATAGAAGTGTACAAAACACAGCTTGTCTCTGCCAAGTCAGTATCAAGCCAGTATTGCAGCATCTCATCCTCTGCTTCCCAGCAATCTGTGGATCTAATTCCTGTTTGCACATAGGGGGAAGATCTGTCTTGCTGCTGCCAGATCCACTCCGGTTGCCCTTCCCACAATGCAGGTGAGGACAGGTGAGACAGGCTGAAATGGCAGACACAATGCCAGGCACAGGGCTTTCATGAAAGTAAATGAGGTGGTGTGCCACTTCAGCTCCTCCAGTTCTTCACAGTCATCTCATCTGTGTACCAGCCTGCTCTGCAACAGAGACAAGCTGGGGGGCCAAGCCAGGTCTGGTCCTCTGCCCCATCACCATCAGCAACAATTATGTTAGATTATCCTCTGGCAAGCTTTACTGGGGCATCAGTCACATCATTGCTGGATCATAATAAGCAATGTTATTAATGCGTCTGGTTTCCCCATAAACTGTGTTAGCTCTGCAACACAAAGATGAGCAAGACCTGACAACTCTGTATAAAAATCAGTTGATCTCTGAAGCCTGGACCTCTGACTCAGGTGCACACCAGGAGCTACAGAAGTGCTGATGAGCTGTAGTCTGGTTTGTTGTAGTTGGGAGTTTGGGGCAGAGCATGTTTTATGGGGTAATGGCATGACATTCATGTTTCAGAGCAGCCCTGTGCTTTGGCATGTCAAGATTTACTTCTATGACCTATCAGTTGCTATAAAAAATTGTTACTGATAATTACATTGCAGGTGAGTCTAAGCTTTGGAAGGAGAACGGGGGGGTGGGAGTGGATGACAAATAATCTACAGGGATTATTTGCTAAGGGTGAAGCACCTGGGAAACATACATGCTGCTAACATACATGCTACTAGCGTGCTGCCACGTAACCAGCCACGTTTCCATACTACAGACTGAGTAACACAGTCAGCTCTCTTCAGTGAGGCTACACTTGGTACCTTGTGCTTCCCTCTGGGTGCTGTGCTCTTGCAGCAATGAGCAGCCTCAGGAGCAAGGAAGCAATTCAGGATCCAAAGGTAATCAGTTTTGGGGGATGTAATATTAACTAATTGGGAATACAACAGAGAGAGTGGAAGGCTGGTGGCCTGTGGAAATTTGAGCATGAAAATAAAACCCCAGACAACCCTGGGGAATTTTTAAAAGGTTGTGATGCTCATTTGCGACCCAGGTGAAGAGGTATCTTTTGCTCACACTAGAAAAGGGGTGTAGCAAAAGCACAGCACTAATCTCTGCCTCCAGTGGTGGCCCTGCCAGCTTCCCCTCCAGGCACTTCCTTCTCTAACACAGCAGAAGGTCACATTCATATTGTACAACATTATAAAGTGACCTTGCACTAGGGCATGACTTGAAGTGTGCAAGGACGGCAGTAGGAGAATCCAGTGGGCCATGGTCCCCGTGAGACAAGGCTTTGGCTTGGGTATAAGCTCAGCAGGTCTCCTGTGTCATACAGTTTGGGATGGGATTAATGCAAGTTTAGACACTGCCCGGTATAATGTGCCTCAAACCTCCACACCTTCCCCAGAGCTTTGTCCTCAGGGCTATACGTCTTGAGGATAACCTAAGGCAGGGGAAGGACAGCAGCAAGAAGCAGGGCTTAAAGAATGGCTCTTTAAGGAACAATGGGAAGAGCAAAGGGGAAGTGGAGAAGTGAGGAAGAGCAGGAAGAATGGGCTGAAACATCAGTGAAAATGCAAAGAGAATCCCAAAAGCATGAGGGAGTATAACACTAGGTCACCCTCAGCTCTGTAGATGGGCAGATCCCGCAACACATGACATGAGGCAGAAGAAACTACAGGAAAAATGGGACCATCAGAAAGTGAGGCCATGAGGTAGACGGTAGGACCAAGCAATGTTCAGGGACACAAGGAAGGCCTTGAGGTATGAGAAAGAACCCAAATTTGGCCAGGTAATGCAAGCCCGTCTCCATCCGTGCTTTCAGTGTTTATGGAAAGGCTACATCTGGTATGCTACTCTGCTACCTTCAGTCTAACTGAGCCAGATGTGTTTTGCATGCCCATCAGTTCTCCCTGGCTGTGGTACTTAAAAGGTCATTAATGAGAATTTATGAGCTTGCCCCAAGCCCTTTGCGCAGGTAGCTCTGAATGGCAACTGACAATAAATTCCAGCAGTTGGTGCTCTGTGAAAAGTGTGTATTTTGACCATGTTTCCCTTTGGGCTCATGTGAAAAACTTCATTCTGCAAATAATCGGGCATCCTAATTTCTACTCTGCAGGATGTGAGTAACTTTGTGCAGGCAGAGGCTGATTGCTCATATCCTGTGGGGCAACTGTAATCTAGCCTACATGGACGGTAAGATACAGTCTTGAAGGTGTTGCTTTCATAACCCAGTGAAAGTACAGCTATGGTGTGCTTATTGCAAATTGTTAAAGGTCACCCATTATCTCCCACCACAGCCAGCTCCCTTACCAGTGGTGGCTGCTGAAACTTGACAGTGCTGAATTTATCAAATCAAGTACAATTTCATGTACTTGAACATGCAACATGATGCAACTGCATGGCTGAAAAACTGCTGTGGTGCAGCTGGAGACTGTCCAGGTCGCTTAGGAAGCCCTCAGTTAGAAAGAACCACAGCCATGAAGTATGTCATGCACGTGTGCAGAAACTCAGTGAGAAATATGTGGAAATACAATATTAATCCTTCCTCTCTCTTCAGCAGTGACCATCAACCCGATTGCAGCTCTGCACTTTTATTTGGCAATGTCAAGATTTCATTTAGGTGGGCATGAACTTTTCTCACCAACTTTCCTAAGGGCATCCCTTTGTCCATGGAAATATCTACGTGCAAGGAAGGGAAGCGGTTTGCTCAAGATCACTCAGTACCCAGCAGGAGAATGAAACGCGTTTCCCCGCTCAAAGACCCTGCTCTGACCACGAGATGGCACTGCCAGCTCTTTTGGCTGAAGCTGGCGAGCTTTTCGTTTAACTACGCGGCACAGTCTGCAGTCCCAGTTCGACCCCTGCATGTCAAGCACCACCCCAGGATAAGACCTAGATGATTTACCTTGTTCTGTTCGTTAAACTTTTACCCTGATTGTCCCTTCTTCCAATGAGGTTCCAATCAGGCCAAAAGCCTGAGCAATAATAAATGATAAAATGCACATTAGCGCAGCATCTTGTTGCTCCTAAAATACCCATCCACCTACATCAGTCCGCTCCTTGTTCCTGTTTTCCCCTGCCTTCCATCTCAGACCCATCAGAAGAAGTGCATAGATGCTCCAAACAAGTGCTGTGTCATGCAGGATTGCTGTCTGCCTTTAACCAGCAGCCTCAGCACTTCACGTGCATATCCTATATATTTGCAAGCACGCAGATGTTTCCCTACCCTTCTCATCAGCTGCTGTTAAGCTCTGCTGTATCCACAAGATAAAGATGTCCAGAGCATGCCAAGTCCTGTATCCAGCTGTTGAATCATAGAATAGTTAGGGTTGGAAAGGACCTTAAGATCATCTGGTTCCAACCCCCCTGCCATGGGCAGGGACACCTCCCACTAAACCATGTCACCCAAGGCTCTGTCCAACCTGGCCTTGAACACTGCCAGGGATGGAGCATTCACAGCTTCCCTGGGCAATCCATTCCAGTGCCTCACCACCCTTACAGTAAAGAACTTCCTTATATCCAATCTAAACCTCCCCTGTTTAAGTTTGAACCCATTAGCCCTTATGAAATGAGACTAGCCTTCAGTATACCCCTTACTCTAAAGATACTCACATTTTTTTGTTCATCCCTACCACCTTAGTATGCTTGGCAGCCATCTCTTTGTGCCCACAGAGCATGTTAGATGGGCATGTTTTGGATGGAGCATGGTGACAAAAAGCAGACTGCTGGGCAACAGTAAGTGCTGAGCTGCACATTCTTGGAGGATATAGGCTAAAGTTTATTCACCTCTTTTGCCTCACAACAGCCTGCTCCCAATCCACCCTGTAGTCACGACTCCTTGACTAAAAAGTGGGGTCTCCAACTGAGACAACTAATAACTTGCTAACACTGCTTGGTGGCCACTCCACCTTGCTGTCCTTCAGCTACCCTCACAGTCATGCTGCTTTCAAGAAGTCTCTCATAGTTTTTAATCACTTTTGCCTTCAGAGACCTGACCACTCATCACTGCATACTTCTTCCCCCTCCTTATCACACACAGCTTCCTCCTTTCGTTTAACTGCTAGCAATACTACCAGCAAGTGGCAAGTCTGCGATAATCCTCCTGGCTAGTTCACTACAGTGGCCACCTCCTGCCTGCTCTAGGACACCCTTCTGAAGTCATCTGCTGCTTCTGCCAGGCCTTCTGCTGCATCATCTCTCAGTGCTTCACTCAATTCCATCCTTCCTTGGCTTCCTCCTGTTTTGTTCCCTAAACATCACCTTCAATTTCAATTCAACCTTGACCCTCACCCAGCAGTGCCACACTGTCTCTCCTGAGTCTGATTTACTCTTTTGACAGCCCTGAAACAGTGGAAAATGCCCTCTGGGCTTTGGGAATGCATTGTCCCTTGGCACAGACAGCCTCCGTGTTGTACACATTCACATAATACCAGGGAAGGAAGGTAGCTGGCTGCTTGTGTCCCAGAAATCCATAGTTCCAGTTCTGCCATCCGCCACTCTTCAACTGACTTTCAGCATCAGAGTTATAAAAAGACAGCAACAGGGCATCAACAGCTGTCTGCCCTGGCCTAACATCTTGGTGATTACAGGAAGATGAGGAATGAAAGACAGCATCTTCAAATCATTTTGTCGTGCGGGGAGTCTGGGAATTTTGGACAAAAGCTATCTTGGCTAAGGAAGGAGCTCCACAATGAATTCAAATGCAAAAGGTGTGCATGCAAGAGGTGGAAAAACCTGGGTATGCTATGAAAAAGGACAAAAGTACTGCTTGGGTACTAAAGGACAAAATCAGAAAGGTCTCTGATGGAGCAAAAACTTGAATGGGACAGGACGGGTGACAAGAGGGATTCTGTCAATATCTTAGTGGCCACTCCAGGGAAAACACAGGCCTACTGAGGAATGGGGGACAAATTAGTGATAGATGCCTCAGCCTTAGAAGAGGCTGAGGTACTCAAAGCCATCCTTATAACAGCCTGGAGAAACAAAGCCTGCTCCCATTATCTCCAAGCATATCATAATGGTCTGGAAATCTGGGAGACAGCCAGGAGTGGAGCTGCAAGAGGCTCAGTACTTCTCAGGCTGAATATATCACTGTGCATGGAATTAGACAGCATACACTTCAAGGGTGCTGGGATATATCCAGAGCTGCTAAAAGAATTGCCTGATGTGATTATGAGACTGCAGTCTTTCATCTGTCATCCCTGACAGCTGGAAAAAGAGTAACATGTCCAACAGCATGGAAAGCAAGCAGGATGACTTGGGGAACTCCATCTGAGTTCTGACTAGCCATCCTTATCTCAGCACCATGTCCTCTTGACACCCAGTGCCAAATGTCCAAAGGGCAAGGATGTAATCAGGAAAGGTTGATACTGGTTTACCAAGGGCAGACTGCCTTTTAAAATGAAAAGACTATCTATATGGATTAGGGAAGAGTAGTTGATATGCTTTGACGTGAATTACACTGTAGGCACCACCCTGCACAGCATACTGCTTTGGAAGGCACCAGAAGTATGGCAGCAAATCACTACTCGGCATACTGGGAAATGGGAAGTTGTAAAATACTCAGTGAAGGTGAATGACACCATCAGTAGACAAATTCTTGCTAATTCCATGCTGATGTCCTGACAACATGACATTGCCCTGAGCAACCCATCACCCTCTTCAATACCTTGACACAGGGTAAAATACACCAAAAAGACTAAGTCTAGCACCTAAACCAGCTGTTTGTCCATCAAAATGTTCTGGAGCACTGAAGGTTGAACTGGAGGCAGGTGGGCTATACCATAACCAACTGGCCAAATATTATTAGATTTCCCCCAGACTTTCCATGAGCAATATCTGGAAATGGAAGAAGTGTCCCACATCTATTGCCACTACATACTTCTGATATTCTGCTGATGTACATCCATTAAATGTTTTTCTGGAGCATGTAATTTGTAGAGATGTATATGTCCATGAAACATTTGGCAGCTCCATAGGACCAGAGGATATGTCAATGGAGAATTCATAACCAGGAAGACAGATTGAGGAAGAAAGTCTTCATACTAGCTTTAGCTCATGCATAATAGTCACGGGTTATTCCTTAAGAAAAATCCAGCAGTGCATCAATCTAGGAACAAGCTGCTGGCCCCACGAGCCTGTTCTGGTACAGTGGTGGCAATGGTGGGACAGCCAGCAAAATGCTTCAGTGTAGAAGGCAGGAATTAAGACAGTAGGTCATACAGGCTGACTGGCATTTCCTGTGTATAAGGGTGTGGATTAGGCTAGAGCAATACTAGAAGTGGGTCAGACACTGTGAGGTAGAAGGCAAAAGTGCAGCCTGCCAGTATCTGCAGGCTAGTATGGACCTGGAATGGCTGAAGACAGGACACCATAGCAGCTACTATCCTGACCCGTGTGTCAAGGTGCTTCACAGAATAAGGTACTGTTGTTTCCTTACAGCAAAGAAGTCCTCTGTTCAGATTTCTGTTCCAGTCTGCTGAGAATGAGGAGCTGACATTAAACGCACAGACAGAAAATACGGAGAAGAGGGAGCTTATTGCTCCTAGCTCTAGAGTGATCAAGGTAGACTGGAAAACCACAGGCAGAAGGCCCATTTTAGAGGAACAGCTGATTTTAAAAGGCAAGTAGAAAGAAGGTGACAGAGCAAGGTGATGAGAAAGTCTTCTCCAGCGTCAAGACCTCCACACAGATCAACCATAAATCCCCACCATCCATCCCTCTCAAGCTTCCCTTCCAGAGACACAATTTTTGTTCACAATGAGCACAGACCTAGCTATTAAGAATGCGTGTCCAGTCCCTTCTCTTCCCTTGAGACACTGTTCCTTCTCTGCCCATGAGGCTATTGGTCACACCGCAGACACCTGCAGTATTGAGCCCTAGCTACAGTGTTGGCACTGAGGCTGGGAGGGATGGTAATGGGGTACATGCAGCTGATCTGCATGTCTTTCAGTGGGATTGATTCATCTGTTGTCTCATTTACCTCTACCAAGAGGACATTGGCAACTCTGTCTCCAGGGTTTTGCAAGGAGAGATAAAAACAGCTCTCAGGGTTTCATACCTGTCTGTCAAGATTTCAACATGAATCCAGGGGAAAACAACCAGGACATAAATGCAGATGACATTTAAAAAACTGGAAGACATAGGACATATGGTTTAAACACAGAAACATCTTTTATTCCAGCTATCTTGGCCTGCACTTTTAATGCCCTATCTTGAGCAAGTTATCAAACTTACTGTATGTGTGCAAAGTATTCACACCTACAAACCACACATCAGATTTTCTATCTCAGAAGAAAGACTTGGCCACTAATACGAGTCTCAGCTCGGGTCTGTAGTGTTGGTGGGAAGCCACATCAAGCATGGTTTTCATAGCTGTGGTCAAAAACCTGGCCAGGAGCACTGAGAGCCAGGGAGCAGAGGGACCTTTGGCTCCCACACCTTCCCAGTCACCCAGCACCTCCTACACCCTTTTTCACTGGCACCAGGGACAGTGCAAGCCCCTTCCTCTGTGGCCCTCTTTAACCACTTTCTCTCCCATGCCAGGCAACCTAAGTGGAGGATGAACCACAAGCCATGCTATGTCTCCACAGTGTCCTTGGGGTTGGGGCACTAGCAAATACCCCTGGTGTCTGTGTGTCTGATGCCAAATGAATATGTTTGGGTGTGACCATTCCTATGTTCATTTTGGCCTCTAGTTCAGCAAGGTCTTCCAGGGAACTGAGGTGTGTCCTGCCTGCTCTCCTGCCCCACTTCGAATTGCATGGCTGGTTCCAGCTCTGGAGAGCTGTTGGCATTTCCAGGCTTAAGTCCCACCTTTCCCTCCCTCCCAACCTTCTCAGCAGAGTTCACTCTACTCCACTTTAAAAGTGTTACTAGTTCAGCCTGACCCTTCTTTTAGCAGGAAAAATGTGCTTCCTCAGCTCAGTTAACAAAAGGTTGAGTCCCTGCCAACAAAAAACCATGAAACCATCTTTTCATGAGCTACTACTGTGCACTAAATCTTTGCTAAAGCTAAATTTCTAGCAAGCCCTAGTGTTCGTGATTTGGCTGCTCTATCCTCACACACAGAGGCAGTCAGGAGATGACCTCCCATACCCAAGGACAAGTCGTGTTCTCTCTCTTCACTTCTACTTCTGTTTGCTTGTTTGTTTTCTTTCTGATTGTCGCTTTTTTTTTCCCAATTACCCTTGAAATCAGACTTGCTTACACGGCAAAATTGCCCTTGACAACGTATTTGGAAATACTGAAGCCTTCCACTAATACAATGCTTTTAACTTGTCTTGTTGTTGTGACCAAAGCATGACAACATACACGGCTACCTATGAGCTATGTATGACCAGTGTGAACATCATTCTTGCATCAGAAAAAGAAAACAGTCAAGTGACTGTTCAAGGCCAGGTTGGACAGAGCCTTGGGTGACATGGTTTAGTGTGAGGTGTCCCTGCCCATGGCAGGGGGGTT